>WNGS01084925.1:0-12882 GCA_020271785.1 Procambarus virginalis
TACGCTGCGATTAATAAATCCGAGTGTCCTATTTGCCTTATTACGAACATTTATGCATTGATCCTTTTGTTTTAAATTCTTACTAATTATAACTCCCAGATCCCTTTCGCAATCCGACTTCGCAATCTCAACACCATCTAGCTCGTATCTTGTAACTCTATCATCATTACCTATCCTCAGAACTTTACATTTATCAGCATTAAACTGCATCTGCCAATCTTTTGACCATTTCAAAACCCTATTGAACATAAGAACAAAGATCTATCTCCTTTCTTAAAAATTGGTACAACATAAGCTACCTTCCACGACTCTGGCACTCTGCCTAACTCTACTGATTTATTAAATATGGTTGACAGTGGCTCGGAAAGCTCCTCTTTGCATTCTTTAAGCACCCTGGCAAACACTTCATCCGGCCCTGGGGATTTGTTTGGTTTTAGTTTTACTAATTGTTTAATTACATCCTCCCTGGTAACTGCTAAACTAATCAACCTGTCCTCATCCCCACCCACATAGACTTGTTCGGCTGAAGGCATATTGTTAAGTTCTTCTTTAGTAAATACAGATAAAAAATATTTGTTAAAAATACTACTCATCTCCTCGTCATTATCCATTATTTGACCTGTCTCAGTTTTTAATGGACCTATCCTTTCCCTAGTCTTAGTTCGATATAACTGAAAAAACCCTTTAGGATTTGTCTTTGCTTGCCCTGCTATGCGAACTTCATAGTTTCTTTTTGCTTTCCTTATCTCTTTTTTAACATTTCTAACCAGTTGTACGAATTCCTGTTCTAAAGTAACCTCCCCATTTTTAATCCTTTTGTACCAGGCTCTCTTTTACCTATAAGGTTCTTCAAATTCTTTGTTATCCACTTTGGGTCATTAGTATTCGATCTGTTCAATTTGTATGGTATACTACGTTCCTGTGCTTTGTTTAGAATATTCTTAAATAAGTTATATATTGAATCCACATCGAAATCCCCTTTTACGTCACCTATCGCTGGGTTCATGTCCCGCTCCAAGACCGGCCCACACCCTATACCCAAAACTTTCCAATCTATTGACCCAGAAATTTCTTATGCTGTTAAAATCAGCTTTTCGAAAATCTGGCACTTTAACAGAATTTTCACCTACAGGTCTATTCCAATCTATGCTAAATCTGATCTTTGCTAAATCTTTAGCAAAGCTTTTGATACAGTGCCACATGAAAGACTGATTAAAAAGATAGAGGCTCATGGTATTGATGGTGCTATATTAAGCTGGATTAGGGCATGGCTATACCAAAGGAAACAGAGAGTTAGTATAAATGGAGTCAAGTCAGAGTGGGAAAATGTTGTAAGTGGAGTGCCTCAAGGCTCTGTCCTGGGCCCTCTGTTGTTTATAATATATATAAATGATTTAGATTCGGGTTTGAGTAGTAACATTTGCAAATTTGCCGATGATACGAAAATCGGTAGGGAAATTAATTCGGAGGAGGACTCTCTATCACTTCAAGTTGATCTAGATAGGGTTTTGAAATGGTCAAAGGACTGGCAGATGCAGTTTAATGCTGATAAATGTAAAGTTCTGAGGCTGGGTAATGATGATAGAGTTACAAGATACGAGCTAGATGGTGTTGAGATTGCGAAGTCGGATTGCGAAAGGGATCTGGGAGTTATAATTAGTAAGAATTAAAACAAAAGGATCAATGCCTGAATGTTCGTAATAAGGCAAATCGGACACTCGGATTTATTAATCGCAGCGTTAGTAACAAGACACCTGGTGTGGTTCTCAAGCTATATCTTGCTCTCGTCAGGCCCCATTTAGATTATGCAGTTCAGTTTTGGTCGCCATATTATAGAATGGATATAAATTCACTTCAACGTGTCCAGCGTAGGATGACTAAGTTAATTCCCCAAATTAGAAATCTTTCATATGAAGAAAGATTAACAAAGCTAAAATTGCATTCACTGGAAAGGCGAAGAGTTAGGGGTGACATGATAGAGGTTTACAAGTGGATGAATGGACATAACAAAGGGGATATTAATAGGGTATTAAAAGTATCAACACAGGACAGAACGCGAAACAATGGTATAAATTGGATAAGTTTAGATTTAGGAAAGACTTGGGTAAATACTGGTTCAGTAACAGGGTTGTTGATTTGTGGAACCAATTGCCGCATAACATTGTGGAGGTGGGGTCCCTCGATTGTTTCAAGCATGGGTTGGACATGTATATGAGTGGGATTGGGTGGTTATAAATAGGAGCTGCTTCGTATGGGCCAATAGGCCTTCTGCAGTTGCCTTTGTTCTTATGTTCTTATGTTCTTATGATTTCTTTGTGATCACTGTTCCCTAGCTCACTCCCTATTTCGATGTCCTTAATTTGTGTTTCCCTGTTAGTTAACACTAAATCTAAAATATTATTTCCCGGCATTGAGGCCGTTCTATCAATGGGTCTAACATAAACAGTGGTAGGAGTGGGGTCGAGCTATCAATGGATCTAACATAAACAGTGGTAGGAGTGGGGTCGAGCTATCAATGGGTCTAACATAAACAGTGGTAGGAGTGGGGTCGAGCTATCAATGGGTCTAACATAAACAGTGGTAGGAGTGGGGTCGAGCTATCAATGGGTCTAACATAAACAGTGGTAGGAGTGGGGTCGAGCTATCAATGGGTCTAACATAAACAGTGGTAGGAGTGGGGTCGAGCTATCAATGGGTCTAACATAAACAGTGGTAGGAGTGGGGTCGAGCTATCAATGGGTCTAACATAAACAGTGGTAGGAGTGGGGTCGAGCTATCAATGGGTCTAACATAAACAGTGGTAGGAGTGGGGTCGAGCTATCAATGGATCTAACATAAACAGTGGTAGGAGTGGGGTCGAGCTATCAATGGATCTAACATAAACAGTGGTAGGAGTGGGGTCGAGCTATCAATGGATCTAACATAAACAGTATTAGAAATGGAGTAGGACTGAATGCGAAATGGTGTGAAATTTGGTGTGAAAAGAATGCGGAATGTTGTAAAATCAATGGGTCTAACATAATCAATAGTTTGAGTGGAAGATGCACTATCACTAGTGCTAAAAGAAACAGTTGGGTTGAATTATTAGTATTAAAGAAACCATTGGAGAAACAGGATGTCTTCAATTGAATCAATTTGAGTGAACTGATAAACCATCCAATTTAGATAAATTGGTAAACCATCAGTGGGGTTAATATAAAACGCTCAAATCGTCGCGTCCTCTTGGGTCCTACTGATTTCCTCACTGATGCATCGAATTAATGGGAATTCTTTGTGCATTTGAAGAGAAGCATTGGAGGCAGAATTTCTAGAATAAAATACAGAGTGCATGGGGGGGGGGTGTGATGATTGTGTAAAACTCTGGTTCAGTTTCAGTGGAAGCCTCTGGAATCCTCTCGGGAATCCTCTGTTCTAGCATAGACTGTGCGTCTGGGAACACCCAGCTCATAGGTTCAAACCCTTATCACAGCTCCTACGAATTTTCTCATTATTATTATTATTATTATTATTATTATTATTATTATTATTATTATTATTATTATTATTATATTATTATTATTATAATTTGTATTATTATAATTAATATTAAAAATAATCTTCAATTATAACTCATCACGCATTTTTATCCAGGTAAACACGGTTGTATGAATGTTGAAGAGCTTGAGTTGCAGATTGACAGACCCCGAGATAAAGATAAGGGTGAGTGTTATGCGTGAGATTCTTCAGTGAGATTATTGTAGGTCCCCAAGATGTGTTCATGCACTGTGCTCTGCTTCTAAGACTGACGGAATAAGGTATTGTGATTTTTTTTTTAAATTGAACACGAAATAAAGTTCGTGGTTCTCTTCTTTGTAATAGCTTACTGTGCTCTACTTCTTAGTATGATGTAAAACTTACAATGCTTTATTTCTTAGAATAATGTAATCTAACAATGGAATATTTCTTGGAATAATGTTAAACTTACACTGCCATATTTCTTAGATTAACATATATTGTGCTGTTTCTAAAATTAACGTAATATTGTACTCTTCCTTAGACTGACAAAAAATGGGACCACGTAGGTGACCCTCCAGGCAGCAAGGATAAAAAACAATTGTGATTGCTTTACTAAATATAATATTAGTTATTCCACTGAGTTCCTCCTCGCATTCTTTTAGGAATCTTCAGAATAAAACGTCAGGAGAGGGAAATTTAGATTAGACTCCTAATATGTTTGTTTTTTAGTAAGATTGATGAAGCTAAGTACATGATTATTGATGAAACCATCAATAATCTGAAGGCTGAAATGAAGTGAAGCTGAAAGCATCCAATGATTGGTTATAATAAATTGGGGATGGCTTGGTTAGAAAAGGCTCAGCATGGGTAAAATAAACAAAGTTTGGCTTGGTAAAGTTAATTTCGGTTTGGTTAAAATAGGCTATATGGTTGTCTTAGTTAGGTAAAACTAAGTTAGATTAAGTTAGGCTCGGTTTGAATGGGGTTAGTTTCGACTTGGATAGTTTAGGAAGGGGACTGGTTAGGGTAGACGAGATTTACGCTGGGTAGGATAGACAAGGTTCGGCATGGTTAGGAGATCCTGGTTTCAGCATGATATCAGGAGTATCAGGGAGATTAGAAATATTAGTTGGGGTACACAGACATATCGTGCAATCAACGTAAGTGCTGAAATGAGCTTCGGCCATAGATTAAAGATATCAATAACGCTGAAGCAGTGAAGTCTTATTAAAAACTTCTGACGTTCACTTTGTTAAGTACTGAAATGGATTAAATGTATCATTACCAAATTGGGTCTTCTAGTACTCTAGCACAAGATTGGATTCAGCACTGTAGCAAAAAAATTGATATTGCACTCTAGCTCAAAATTTGGAGTAGCACTCTAGCACAAAATTGGATATAGCACTCTAACACAAAATTGGGTATAGGACTCCAGCACCCAATTGGATGGAGCATTCTAGCACAAAATTGGATGTAGCACTCTAGCACAAAATTGAATATACCACTTTAGGACAAAATTGAATATGGCACTCTAGATCAAAATTGTACTAAGAATATGTACTGAATCTATTGAATGTTCACGTCCTCTGGATTTCAATATATACAGATACTAACGAAATTTTAACTAGTCTGAACAGAAGTAAACAAACCAAATAAACTTCATACATGTAAATGAAAAGAACGCAAAAGTACTTAGAAACGTGCGAGAACACTAAGAAATAAGTGGAAATATTTAGAAACATGATGCAACACTTAGAAACATGTAATGACACTTAGGAAAATGTTGCAACACTTAAAAACATGTTGCAACACTTAGAAACATGTTGCAACACTTAGAAACATGTTGCAACACTTAAAAAAGTGTGCAACACTTAGAAGATGGTTGAAACTCTTAGAAACACATGAAAACACAAAGAAACGATTGGAAAAATATGGAAACACTTAAAAACACGTGCATAATCACTAAAAAACAGTTGGAAAACATAAACGCTTGAAAACTCTCCTGAAACCCGTAGAAACATTCGAAAACACTTTGAAACGTGAAGAAACTCTTTGAAACGTGAGGAAACCCTTTGTAACTATTTAAATAATTGTAAACGTTCTTGATCACATAAAAACGTTTGTAAACCCTTACGTAACTTGCCAATTCACTGTGTTCAGTTTGGGCATAATATGCTTATTACCCTTCAAGGTCTACCCAACCATTTCATATTATCCCCTGAAGGGTCAATCCAACCACTTCATATTACCCCCTGAAGGGTCAACACAACCATTTCATATTGCCCCTGAAGGTCAACACAACCACTTCATATTGCCCATAAAGGTTGACACAATCACTTCATATTACCCTTGAGGGTCAACACAATCACTGCATATTATCTTTGTGAGTCGACTCAATCACTGCATGTTACTGTAAAGGGTCGACACAATCACTGCATATTACTCTGAATGGTCGAAACAATTACTGCATACTACCTTTGGGAGTCAACACAATCGCTGCATATTACTCCTGATGATCGGTACTATCACTGCACATTACCCCTTAGGGCGGTACAATCAATGCACATTATTTCACCATGGGGATTGAAAAGACGTAAGGCATATATGTGTTCAATGCAGACTTAGATTAGTCCTTTCCAGTTGATCCTCACAAGATCATACCCTAGATCTACCCTACAGCCGCCAATCATTTTTTCAACTAGGTTACGAATTACTGCTGTGTAATCAGAAGGTGCTCGGTCGACGCTCTCTATCCTGGCATCGAACTCGGCCATAATCCTTCGCGAGGCGTGGTGCGAGTGTGCTACCATCGACTTTGGAGTTTATACATGTTTAAAATGCATGAATTATTGGTTTGGAAGATGATGTGTAAAGACATCATCATATCAATCTTATTAAACATCAATGGCACATAAATAAATATTTGTCAAGCAGATGTATAGATGCCCAGTTGAAGCATTATAAAAGTGTCTGGCATTTGTTGTTGCTTTGTTGACAGTTTTATGAGAGAATAATTAGTAGAAATGCAATCATTTTGCATCATGAATGCTAAAATTATTGCAAATTAGGGGCAAACTTCATGTATTCGTTCCATACCTTCACAGCTTTGAAAAAAATATGTAAATAAATTAAAAACTTCTGCTCACGTGTGTTTGTTTACCAACAGGTGCATCAGTTGGTTGCCCTCCTGAAGTCACTACAGGTGTTTGACATGTGTGGCTGGTACACCCTTGGTTCCAGCTCCTTCCTGGCTTTGAGTACCTCTTAGGGGTGAGGACCTCCTAATGTTGAATCCTTCCTGCTGGTGAGTCCATCCAAGTAGCGAGTCTCTTCAATCAGTAAGTCCCGCCTGACGATGAGTGCTTCCTGACGATAAGTGCCTCTTGACGAGTCAATTCCGGCGGTAAGTCTCATAATAAGACTATGATACTCATGAAATAAGATACACTGACAAAAATATTCCTGCATGAATACAATTATTATCGATGAAACAATATGGTTGAGAACAAGAAATCAGTAAATCAAGGCAATATTAAATTTAAGTAAATTTAATCTCCAATGTTTTTTTCAAATCAATTCAATCTCCAATGTTTAATTTAAACCAATTCAATCTCCAATGTTTAATTATAACCAATTCAATATCCAAGGTTTAATTTAAATCAGTTCAATCTCCAATGTTTAATTTACAACTTGGTGACGCACTCCTCAGTGTGTGAGTATGGTGGTGACCTACCTTGTGATCCTGCTGCAGGTCGGCTCCTACAGAATGCCCTAAGGAAACGAGGGATCCAAACTACTTTCTTGTTCAGGGAACAAGACGTTGTTCGTGTACATACTGCTGCCGCGTTCCATATGTCTTCGTTATGTACAGAAACTAGGTAAAAGTTCGTCGAGCACTCAAGTGTTCAATTACGAAACTTATCTAACACAGTGCTCAGTTACAAACCCATTAAGATTTCAACTAAGATTCAACAGAGCAGAAGAAGTTGTTAAACACAAATGGCAAAATATTACTGAAATACCGTACGAGTAATAAATACTCACACTCCGCCCAAGTAAAACAGAATCAAGCAACACTTAGTGAGCCAGCCAGAGGCTTAGGGCCCGCGCAGGAATATCCATGCAAAAAAAATATTAAATTACGAAACTTTTGCATCTTTCTTCAATCAGAGTGGCTTTGCATTAATTCAACAGATTACCGGCAATGAAGGACTTCGAGGTTGTATATAACAATAATAACCTTGGGTAGTAAAGTTTCAACACTTGTAACTTGTATAATAAATAGAGACTAAGCCACCAGGATCGAAGAAAGATGAACAGGTTTCGTAATTGGACACTCAAATATTTCATGAATCCTCGCCTTCGCTAGTCATGTACCAATATATCATTAAAGACAATAACCAAACAATGGAATTGTTACTATTCTTTCCTAATTAAGACTACTCATAGCCCAGTAGATAGAGCTTCGGCATCTCACGCATGGGGACCACGGTTCGAGACTGTTGTAGAGCCCAGGTGAATGGAATCAAACAATGGCTTTATATCCACCTCACACCAGCCATCACCACAAATCGTGTCACGTGAGAATATTCATGACACTGACCAGAGAGAGTAACCAAAGCATATCCCTGGATTGGTATCTCGCATCGTCTTATATTTTCTAACTGGCTTTTGCACTGTCGGTCGCAGATGATCGCAGGAGAGATGAATTACATTCACCACGGTATATTATCAGATGTGTGTTGTTAAAGAATCAGCTACTTGGAACAAAAGTTTCAAGCAGCACGGGCTATGGTGAGCCCGTAATAAACCTTATATTAGGTGGTGTATCGGACGGTATTTAATCTGCTTTTAATGAAGGGTAACTAAAAGAGTATGCGCCAGAAGCCATTCTGAGTTCCTAGTAGTCCTATTAAGCGCCTGTAAGGTTTACTGAGTGGCCAGTTCCTCAACAATACAGAAGATATTGTATTATGAATAAAACATGATACAGTTGCTGCTGATCTGTAACAAAAAAGTGTATATCTATTGATATACAGTGATCTATATCCTCGCAAGTGTTCACAACTTTTATGTTTCCCTACGACAGTGATATACGCTTCTCCAAGATAGTGACCTCTGCTTCTCCAAGATAGTGACCTCCATTTCTCCAAGATAGTGACCTCTGCTTCTCTAAAATAGTGACCTCTGCTTCTCCAAGACAGTGACTTCTGCTTCTCCAAGACAGTGACTTCTGCTTCTTCAAGACCGTGACCTCTGCTTCTCAAAAACAGTAACCTCTGCTTCTGCAAGACAGTGACCTCCGCTTCTCCAAGACAGTGACCTCTGCTTCTCCAAGACAGTGACCTCCGTTTCTCCAAGACAGTGACCTCCGCTTCTCCAAGACAGTGACCTCCGCTTCTGCAAGACAGTGACCTCCACTTCTCCATGACAGTGGCCTCTGCTTCTCCATGACAGTGATCTCCGTTTCACCAAGACAGTGACCTCCGCTTCTCCAAGACACTGACCTCAGCTTCTCCAAGACACTGACCTCTGCTTCTCCTAGACACTGACCTCCGCTTCTCCAAGACAGTGACCTCCGCTTCTCCAAGACAGTGACCTCCGCTTCTCCAAGACAGTGACCTCCGCTTCTCCAAGACAGTGACCTCCGTTTCTCCAAGACAGTGACCTCTGCTTCTCCAAGACAGTGACCTCTGCTTCTCCAAGACACTGACCTCCGCTTCTCCAAGACAGTGACCTCCGCTTCTCCAAGACAGTGACCTCCGTTTCTCAAGACAGTGACCTCCGATTCTCCAAGACAGTGACCTCCGCTTCTCCAAGACACTGACCTCTGCTTCTCCAAGACACTGACCTCTGCTTCTCCTAGACACTGACCTCTGCTTCTCCAAGACACTGACCTCTGCTTCTCCAAGACACTGACCTCTGCTTCTCCAAGACACTGACCTCTGCTTCTCCAAGACACTGACCACTGCTTCTCCAGGCAGTGACCTCTGCTTCTCCAAGACACTGACCTCTGCTTCTCCAAGACACTGACCTCTGCTTCTCCAAGACACTGACCTTTGCTTCTCAAGACACTGACCTCTGCTTCTCCAAGACACTGACCTCTGCTTCTCCAAGACACTGACCTCTGCTTCTCCAAGACACTGACCTATGCTTCTCCAAGACACTGACCTCTGCTTTTCGAAGACACTGACCTCTGCTTCTCCAAGACACTGACCTCTGCTTCTCCAAGACACTGACCTCTGCTTCTCCAAGACACTGACCTCTGCTTCTCCAAGACACTGACCTCTGCTTCTCCAAGACAGTGACCTAACAATACATTCATTTGTTACATCTGACCCAGAGATGTTAATTTCCAAGTGGTCTAGTATTATGTTGTCACTTAGTCAGCTCCTTAAGCCCATCATTGTCAGCAACATGGAGGTTGCAATATCATGAAGGACACTTGACGATGTTTGTGAATTAGAAAATCAATAGAATAAACATCGGACACCAGAGGGCTCTGGTCACGACATCAAGCCAAAGAAAACATTACCGTTCAGTCGAGTCCTCAAGTTCAGTTTGTGTCTCACTCAGAGCAGCAGGCCGTCCAACACACGCACTCCGAGAACAGCTGGCCGTCCATCACACGCACTCTGGGAGCAGCAGGCCGTCTACCACACGCACTCTGAGTGCAGCAGGCTGTCCACCACACGCACTCTGAGAGTAGCTGGCCATCCACCACACGCTCTCTGGGAGCAGAAGGCTGTTCACCACACGCACCCTGAGAGCAGCTGGCCGTCCTCTACACGCACTCTGAGAGCAGCAGGCCGTTCACCACACGCACTCAGAGAGCTGCAGACCAACCACCGCCACACACACTCTGAGAGCCGCCGACCAACCACACCCACACGCACTCTGTGAGCAGCAGACCAATCACCACTCGCATTCTAAGAACAAGCCATGCCTCTAACGCACTTAACCGATTACCAGTTGAAATTACAACTTGAATGTATGTGAATAAAAATCACAGTAAATATAACGATATTCTTGAAGATGAAAACATCACTATAACAAATAGGTATTGTGTTATATTAACAAGAAATATATCACCATAACCAACAGCCGGCGCTTGATCTTCATTATCATTTATCAATAATTGTTGTTGTTACATTTACCCTTGTTGTTCATTATGTTTATTTTGTTCATTATGCTTAGTGTGCATGTCTAGAGAGTAGGAGGTGGTTTTCTTGATTATAACCTATAATGAAGTGATTGTTCCTATGTCCTTTCTTGTGATGACTATTCCCATAGTACATAGTACCGAATTTTTTTTATTATATAGTGTGGTGGTTGTTTTGTAGCAAGCACAAGCAACATAGCATGGTGCTTGTGCTTGTCATATTTAATGGTGGAAAATTTTTAACGGTTAGTCATCTTTGTGTTCGTTTTGTTGTTAAATAACGATAAAGTTAAAGTAATCAATCAATCAAGCCGAAGAGAATACCTCAGTGATTGAGAGAGTTGTTTGCTTGTTTTAGTGAAGCTCTGAACTCCAGAAAAATTTGTATACCACTTTTATTGGCATAGACAAAAATTATGATTTTCCAGATATCATCTACATTGATATCTGTCATTCGTGGTACGTGGCATTAAAGTTTGTCTGAGGTAAACATTGATATCAACACACCAAGCATGGGATCAATTTTCCTGTCACTTGGTCAGGGCACTTAGCTCGTCATCGTCAGTAACATAAAGGGTGCAATATCATATGGAGAATTGAAGATGTTTGTATATTAGAAAATCAACTGAATAAACGTCCATGAGAAATTGGACCTCAGATCAACACAAAAAGCCAGCGAACATTATCTTCCGTCCTCAAACTCAGTTTGCGACGAACTCTGAGAGTTGCAAGGCATGAACTCCGAGAGTAGTGCGTCCACCACGCGCACTCCGCGAGCAGTGCGTCCACCACACGCACTCAGAGAGCAGCAGGCTGGTCATCTTACGAACATAGAAATGGCGCCACAAGCAACAGCCGGCGATGGATCGTGGTCTTGGCGTGTATTGGTGATTGGTCTCCAGGTACTTGGAATATTTCCATACACAGTGTTCCAGAACCAGACTCGCTGCTCCTACAAGTTTAGTCTTAAGCTCTGCCTCTGGGGAGTCTTCACGCAAGCATTATACTTTTCCACAACCTGTTTTTTTTAGCAAAGAAACAAATGCAAGAAAGGAAATATCCAATATAAGGAACTTGATTTTTGTAGTGTTAATTACATTAATCAATGTTTCAGCAAGCATCTTCATAATTTCTCTCTGGATTAACTGCAAGAAACTTTCAAAAGTTTTGGAGGAAGTTTCGACGATGGTCAGCGAGAGTGAGCGAACTGAGCCAAAACCATTGATTATTAATATTATAATTATTATGCTCCTAATATGCACATTTGCTTCAAGCGTAGGTACTTATCACTTGAATACAGTCTTAGAACTGGGTAACTTGGTATTTTTTACGACAATAAATTCCCTCACGTGGACAGTTCCGTTACAACTCTATAAGACGGTATTTAATCTGATCTCAAGACAACTATTGCTTACTACAGAAAATACTGTGAAGCTGTCAAGACATGTGCTGTCTTCTTTGCCAGAAAATGAAACAGATGTATTCCCAAACTCGAGAGAAAACTTATGTCTTGGTGATAGCAAATTAAAGATATCACATATTCTGAATGATTTGGAGTGTAAGATTTGTCAGGTGAGTCCTAATTATATACATATTTATTCTTTATTACACTGTGTTACTGTTTACAGAAAACGCACACACACATATATATATATATATATATATATATATATATATATATATATATATATATATATATATATATATATAATATATATATATATATATATATAATATTTTTAAATAAAAGGAAGGGAGTACCACCTCTGGCTGGAAGAAGGGGGACCCATAGCCTCGGAGGAAATCACACATAACGCATTGGAGGGAATGTAGGTCCCCTCCAATACAGTTTCTGTGTGCTTTTCTCCTACCACCCCCTTCCTTTTTTTATGCTTTATTGTGTATTTAAAGGTTACAAAAATACAAGACAAATGCCTAAAGGTTATGTATCTCTTGAAGCTCCTCCGCTTCCGGACAGGAACCGAGGACGCAGCAAGCTTCCCCTCTGGATCGCCACACTGAGGCGCTGAAACAAAAAACTGCAAGCCCTGGGTCTCTGGTGACGTCGATGAGCTTGGAACCCAATTCTGAGAAATCCCAAGGACTCTTGCCCAGGGGCCATGTGTCTCAGACGCTATGGGAACAAAGAGGTATTGGCCGGCCAGTCGCCTGTATTTGAGAGATTTTGCTGTTTCCCTGTGGTTGGCCGCCCCACCTGCTTGATC
>WNGS01084936.1:0-20273 GCA_020271785.1 Procambarus virginalis
TCCACGTGGTTAATTGTGAGTATGACTACAAAAGACACTTGTGGGAAATACCCACATCAATTATAAATTTAATACAATATGCAGGAAAAATACTCCTGGTGTGTTATTTTACGAAAGAATAAATACTTTAGTTAGTCAGGAAGAAACAACGAAAATTACGACTCTTGAGTAAAAAACAGAGTTAATATTCTCTGCGTCGTCTACATCTCGATCTCAAAATGTTTCTTGCTAATTTAATATAAAATCCACCAGTGCCAGAGCTGGTAACACAATAAAACAATCTAAATTAATTATACATTCAATTACAATATGCAATTACACAAAACCCTCCTCTATAAAATTCGCACCTCGGGGTGACGGGGCGAGGAGGGAGAGAGGGAACGGCATTGTGAGAAGTGCACTGAACCTGGGGAGATAACACGTCAAGTGGTTGTTGTTGACGGCTCACTGACCCTACCACCATGACCACCATCTCTAGCAACAATTTTTTTTAAATTTTGTAAATTTTGCCCCGAGGGGCGAGTTTATTGGGCAGCGCCACTCATCCTGTGAGTGGACACACCGCCATAGTGACAGTATTGGGCAGCGCCACTCATCCTGTGAGTGGACACACCGCCATAGTGACAGTATTGGGCAGCGCCACTCATCCTGTGAGTGGACACACCGCCATAGTGACAGTATTGGGCAGCGCCACTCATCCTGTGAGTGGACACACCGCCATAGTGACAGTATTGGGCAGCGCCACTCATCCTGTGAGTGGACACACCGCCATAGTGACAGTATTGGGCAGCGTCAATCATCCTGTGAGTGGACACACCGCCATAGTGACAGTATTGGGCAGCGCCACTCATCTTGTGAGTGGACATACCGCCATAGTGACAGTATTGGGCAGCGCCACTCATCTTGTGAGTGGACATACCTCCATAGTGACAGTATTGGGCAGCGCCACTCATCTTGTGAGTGGACATACCTCCATAGTGACAGTATTGGGCAGCGCCACTCATCTTGTGAGTGGACACACCGCCATAGCAGCATGTACATCACTCCCCAATAGGAAGAAAACCCGCTGGGTTGTTCATCCTGTCACTTGTACCCAGACACAGCTGGGACTTACTTAACTGTCTCAAGTGAACAGCTCCTCAAACAAGAAGATTAACATCTGTCAACCCTTAAAAGCTTACGTTATCTTGCGGGTGCAAAATGGGGAAATCTTTTAAGAACAGTATCAATATTTGACAAATAGTGTTTTCCTAACTCAAACAATGTGGGGTTTATTATTCTACACATACTATTGATATCCCTCAGGTGTTCACATTCACGTAGATAGTGTTCAAGGCGGTGTCCATCACTCTCACCACAGATTCTGCAACTTCGCTGATCAACTGTTGTTTCCATTCCGTATCTCCATGGATATTTGTATCCAAGACGGATTCTCGCTATTACTGATTCTCTACCTCGTCGTCCTCCTCTTCGGCCATAATGATTAGGATTGCCAGCTGTAACCATGTTGTACCATCGTATAGATTCACTGGTTTGTGCTTCTATCCTCCTTTCCTCAGTTACCTTGTCACGGTGATGTTGCTTGACAATAGCTCTAATTTGTAGTAGAGTCTTGGTATGAAGTATTCAATATGGTCTCCTTCAGCGCCTTCAGCAGCCAGCAGATCTGCTCGTTCATTCCCACATATCCCAACATGGGAGGGGATCCACAGAAACTTGATGACTCTTTCCTGATTGGTAAGTACTCTGACAGCTCTCTTAATTTCAGCGACTATTGCAAGATTTTCTGCCCGATTTTTACTTAGGCTTTGCAATGCTGCTCTTGAATCATTAGTGTTCCGTCCAAGAAACCTTAACGCCATAACAATGACAGTTAGCTCTGCTTGCATTGAAGAGGCATAGTTACTAGTCCCAGATAGCAACCTGACTGACCATAGCTTTTGTTGCCAAGACTTGAAACCTATGGAAAGTACAGCTTTCGGTTTATTCTTTAAACCGAAGTTTAAAAAAGTTTTGGCCATTTATTAGTGTAGGAATTTATCGTTATGCTGTATGAAAACACCACCCGCAAGGGTAAGCCATCAACTTGAGCTGTCCCGTCCCACGACCAACGGCCGCCATTAATACACGTCCAGAACAGGTCACATGTGGCGGACCGAGTCCCATGCTGGAGGATCAGTTCTCACACCATACACAACAGCTGAGACAGTTTTCAATGTAACTAATCCATAGTACGCTTGTTTCATAGGTTCATGTTAACGCTAACATGAACCATTTTGATCTTTAAAACCTTTATTACCCCAAACTGAAGTACTAAAAATCACACCGGTTCACAAAACTGGCGTGATGTCACATTTTCTATTTGTGGGTTCTGGGTTAGGTTAGGTTCAGGCAATTTAGTACATCAGTTTAGTGACGTTGTGAACGCTGCGCTTCACCTTGTGGTAGTTGCAGCTTGGGGTTTCCAAGAGTTTTCCGAGAGGTTTATATCTTCGAGATGTTCATGTTTCCAAGAGGTTTACACCAAGAGGTTTACATCTAAGAGAGGTTTACATTTCTGAGATGTTTAAATTTCCGAGAGGTTCACATCTATGAGAGGTTCACATCTATGAGAGGTTCACATCTATGAGAGGTTCACGTCTATGAGAGGTTCACGTCTATGAGCGGTTCACGTCTATGAGAGGTTCACATCTATGAGAGGTTCACGCCTATGAGAGGTTCACGTCTATGAGAGGTTCACATCTATGAGAGGTTCACATCTATGAGAGGTTCACATCTATGAGAGGTTCACATCTATGAGAGGTTCACATCTATGAGAGGTTCACATCCATGAGAGGTTCACGTCTATGAGAGGTTCACGTCTATGAGAGGTTCACGTCTATGAGAGGTTCACATCTATGAGAGGTTCACATCTATGAGAGGTTCACATCTATGAGAGGTTTACGTTTATGAGAGATTTGCGTCTCTGAGAGGTTCACGTCTATGAGAAGTTTACGTTTCCGAGAGATTTCTGTGTCCGAGAGGTTTACGTTGACTTTTATCACTTGTGCGCGAATAGTATTGGGGTTATTTGGTGGTTGGGTCCACGGTCATAGTATCAGTTGGTTGCAAAAATATACAAAATGTATATCACTAGTGTTCTGAGATTAATGTGTCTATACCAATACAAACAATTCTAGAGAAAAATAGGTCATGTAGATGGTACTGCCACATATAGGGAACCAACCAATCTCCATAAAAACAGAGAACTGGATCATCAGTACAGTTTAGTTTTCATTGTTTTGGGAGACCCTTTATGTTTCGGGTACAAGTACCAAGAAATATGTTGTAAGCTTATCGAGACAACAAGAGATCTAAGAGCTACCAGCATCTCAGTGCAGGAAGTATAGAGCACAAATACACACTGAACTTTTGCTTCCTGTCCAGCATCCAAGGTTCTTGGGGAGCCGTACTTGTCTTATAATTAACTTTATACATTTCATATAACCATAATTGTAATAAAACTTAAGTAACATAGCATAAAATATATATGAATTTACATTCAGGCTTTAAAGTAAGTGATTTTCGACAGGGGAGCGAGTGGTGAAAGCTACGATGTTGCCTGAAGTAAACCAGGAGGATCCGATCCTGGTGCGTTACATCCGTCGCAGCCTCCTTGTCCCTCCCTCCACCCAACGCTACAACCTCACCAACCCTGGCATGGTGCACTTCTCCCAGCACAACCAGTCCCGTTACGTCGACGAAGACGTATTACGTGGCATGGTGAGTGTAATCTTTCACGGTAATATATTTGAGTAAATTTAGTGAATGGGTAAAGTAATTACATCATCTGTAAAGTTTAGTTGTTAATTGTTTAGTTGTTATATATATATATATATATATATATATATATATATATATATATATATATATATATATATATATATATATATATGAACGGCCAGCAATAAAAACGTGCCACGGCCAGCTGATCATCCCCCCAGCCTCCAACCCCCGCCCACCTTCCAGTCTCCACCCGCCGTCCACCCTCCCGCCCAGCGCCCGCCCATGTCGCAGCTCTCAACAGCAGCCAGGCTTCTCCAAGCCAAGATGAGCCATCAAGCAGGGGTAGACAAGGCAGATGTCAGACGTGTGACAGGGTATGCTTTATCCGGTTGAGTGACGGTAATGTGCCTTCATTACCACAACAGAGCCAGGTGTTTGGGTTCTGGGCGCCCTCCCAGGGAGAACACCAATCAACAGCCCACACCGCCCGTCAGGCAAAACACCTCCCAGACCTTCATTCCCACAGAAAATTTATTAGAAGCTATCAAAGCAACATCAGCCAGAACCTTGCAACACATCCCTAAAGCAGCCCGCCCCCATGCAGCAGCCAAATTATCTGCCCTCCTGAGAAAGGTCAACGACTCTCCTGGAACGACCCAAGCATGGCACAACCTCCTACTGTTTGGCAACATATGTCTAGCCACCCCTGCAAGGAGAGACAAAACCTTAGCTGCCTCAGTCATCAAAGCTATAAATGATTTTCCCAGGGAGGACAACCAGGTGCGCCTTCCCACTCGCGCGAGAAACACCCACGGCAGGAAGAGCAACAGTGCCATATCCGAGACATCAAAAATCAGAACATCAGTCACCAAGAAAATAGAAGAAGGAAACACTATTGGCGCAATAAGAGTCATCACCAGTGAGGACTCAATTGCCGACAGGGATGCCGCAACAGCTCAAGCCCTAAGGGAGAAACACCCTGCCAGGGCTCCGCGTGAGGACGACATTGTACAAGTGGGGGCTACCGGAGCAGAACCTCTCTGGGTGGCTGAATCTGTGGTCCATAAAGCAGCCATGTCCTTCCCAACAGGATCAGCAGGTGGGTTCACAGGACTAAAACCCAACCACCTCAAGCAAATGCTCAACCCTGCACTGGGTGACATTGCAAAGAACCTCTTGGTGGAACTAACCAGATTCACCAACACATGTCTAGCTGGCAACATACCAGCGTCCATAAGACCTATTTTTTTTGGAGCATCTCTCTGTGCTCTAAAGAAAAAGGATGGAGGGATCAGGCCAATAGCTGTGGGCAATTCTCTCCGGCGTCTCGTCGCAAAGGCAGCTGCAAGAACAGTTAGTGATGCAGCGGCCAACATGCTGAAGCCAAAACAGCTCGGGTTTGGCATTCCACAAGGGTGTGAGGCGGCAGCCCATGCAGCTCGAGCCTTCATCGCCAACATCACAGACGAAAAGGCCCTTATCAAGCTAGATTTCAAAAATGCCTTCAATTTGGTGCGGAGGGATGCTGTACTCCGTGCGGTTCATAGTCATTTCCCTTCCCTCTACCCTTTTGTACATTCATGCTACAGTATGGATCTTAAGCTACTTTTTGGCGAACATGAAATTGACTCGCGGGAAGGCGTCCAACAGGGTGACCCCCTTGCTCCTCTCCTTTTCTGCTTAGTCATCAAACAAGTCACAGAGGTCCTGTCCAGCGAGCTTAACATCTGGTTCTTGGATGATGGTACCCTAGCTGGTTCCCAAGACTCCCTCCTGGAGGACATCAGAAAAATCCAGGAGCAAGGTGCAGTTTTAGGCCTCACCCTGAACCCTTCTAAATGTGAAATAATATGTTCCAACCAGGGCATCGTAGAGAGAATAGAGGGTCTTCTGCCAAATATCCATAAAACTAAACCTGAAGACAGCACACTCCTAGGGGCTCCCCTGGGGTTGAAAGCCATCGATGAGGTCCTTGATAAGAAAATCGCCGACCTTAAGAGGATGGATGGGAGGATTGAGGATATTGATGCTCATGATGCACTCTACCTCATCACCAGATGTCTGTCCCTCCCCAGGTTAACCTACTTTCTGAGGTGTTCACCATCTTACAGTAGCCAAAAACTAAGTGAGTATGACCGGTTACTGAAATCAATGCTAGAAAAAGCCCTTAACCTCTCTCTTGATGACCTACAGTGGAAACAAGCCTCTCTTCCCGTAAGACTTGGGGGCCTCGGAGTTCGAACAGCAACGCAAATCGCTGTTCCAGCCTTCCTGTCCTCCTTATCAGCATCCGACGACCTTGTGAAGGAAATTCTACCTGCCCACTTACATCAGCTGGCAGGTGTACATGATCCCAATTTTACACGCTGTGCCACAGAGTGGGCCTCTCGTGCAGGCCCATCACCTCAACCACCATCCCCAAAAGCCCACAAGCAATCCAGCTGGGATGGCCCCATTGTAGACCAAGTTGCTGCAGAGTGCCTGGGTGCTGCAACAACACAACACGACATTGCTCGCCTCACAGCAGTAGCAGCCCCACATGCAGGGGATTTCCTGTTAGCAACCCCAATGTCGGCAACTGGCACGCGTCTCACACCACACGCCCTCCGAATTGCTGTGGCCCTCCGCCTTGCTGCCCCAATCCACACCAGATATAGGTGTATTTGCGGCGAGGTGGTGGCTGACAGGTACGGCCACCATGGCCTACTCTGCCAAAGCACAGGGGGATGGCACTCGAGGCACAGTGAAGTTAACGACATCATCAAGAGGAGCCTCACCACAGCTGGATGCCCAGCTGAAAGAGAGCCCCGTTACCTAACGCCCCGTAACTCTGATGCTCTTATTGGTCGCCCGGATGGTATCACAGTGAACCCCTGGAAGAATGGCAAGCAGTTGGTATGGGACTACACGTGCGTATCAACCCTGGCTAACACTTACATTGACCTCAGTGTTGCACAACCAGGTGGCGCTGCCACCCACAGGGAAGCAGCCAAATCCCGTAAGTATAGAGAACTGGATCACCACTACAATTTTGTCCCCATTGCTTCTGAGACACTCGGCGCCTGGGGTAAAAGTGCTACCAGTTTTTTGAAGGAACTGGGTTCTAGGCTCATTGAAACAACAAGGGACCCTAGAGCTGCCAGCTTTCTTTTCCAGCGCCTCAGCGTGGCGATACAGAGGGGAAATGCGCACTGCATCCAGGGTTCCTGCCCGCCATCTGAGGAGCTGGAGGAACTCGACAACCTATGATAACCATCTTTGTAACCTATATGTAACTCCTTTTTGTAACAAAGTTCAAATAAAGCAAATATATATGTGTACACACAAAAGAATGGGGGTGGTAGGAGAAGATAATATTAGTGTTCAGTGAGAAACCACAAGGTCTCCTCTGAATACTTTTTATTTCTTCTCCGAGGCTATGGGTCCCCACATTGGCACCAGAGGTGGTACCCTCACTATATATATATATATAATATATATATATATATATATATATATATATATATATATATATATATATATATATATATATAATATATATATATATATATATATATATATATATTAGTATATTTGTAGCAGTCTTTCCTGTAGACATATATTATTAAATATGACCGAAAAAGTAAGATTAATAATTCTAACTCGAATTTTCTCAATGTTTCTTATATTCTTTTTCACTGTTGATGGTAATTGAAAAATCAATTCTCCAAAGTTCATTTTTATTTCTAGTCTGACGCGACACTTGAGCGCGTTTCGTAAAACTTATTACATTTTCAAAGACTTTAGTTTACACACACACAACTATAACTGAACAGAGTTTAAACAGATTGATTGATTGATTGATTGATAAAGATTAAGCCACCCAAGAGGTGGCACGGGCATGAATAGCCCGTAAGTGGTACATTTTTTTTTCTGTAATTTTTTTCATTATCCTGAGGTTGCCTTTAATCATCAAGCTGTTATCGCGGGGGAGGATACTGCTTCACAGTCTTTATGAGGGTGTCCAGCTGCTGGACACCTTTGTTGACCAGGAGAGTGGCTCTGTTGCTGGCTTCAGGGTGGCCACTGTAAGATTCAGGAACTCTTCAACCCGTCCTCACACAAGACAGCACATATATGACTTAATGCTTAAAGTCCATATGTTGAATGTGATTTAGTACATATGTGGTATATTCCGAGTTATCTTTTTTACCAAGGCCCAAACTCTTCCTCACGTACCAATTTACGTCTCACAGTACCCGTCCATCAACGTAGATAGCAGAATAGTCGTGATTGGTTCACTTATAATGAAAATTGTAGTTTTCAGGTCCCACATGGCGGGGAAGTGGTTCATATAGCTCAGGCTATCACTTCCTTATGTCCGGTCGTGATGGTCAAGTGGTTTAAGGCATCCCTGTACATACCAGTTGCGTTGCTCCTGGGAGTATGGGTTCGAGTCACTTCTGGGGTGTGAGTTTTCAGTTGTATCTAGTCCTGGGGACCATTCAGGCTTGTTTGCATTTGTGTTCCTCACGTGTTGCCCCCAAAAAAGAGGTGATTTGATAAAATGCTATGCCCAAGATAACCATCCAGGTGCCGGCGGGGAAGTGGTTCATATAGCTCAGGCTATCACTTCCTTATGTCCGGTCGTGATGGTCAAGTGGTTTAAGGCATCCCTGTACATACCAGTTGCGTTGCTCCTGGGAGTATGGGTTCGAGTCACTTCTGGGGTGTGAGTTTTCAGTTGTATCTAGTCCTGGGGACCATTCAGGCTTGTTTGCATATATATATATATATATATATATATATATATATATATATATATATATATATATATATATATATATATATATAGTGCCTGTACATTACAACTATTTAACACTGGGAAGGGATCAGGATAAGGATTTGGGATGGGATAGGGAGGAATGGTGCCAAACCACTTGGACGGCGG
Source organism: Procambarus virginalis (assembly GCA_020271785.1). Taxonomy (NCBI): domain Eukaryota; kingdom Metazoa; phylum Arthropoda; class Malacostraca; order Decapoda; family Cambaridae; genus Procambarus; species Procambarus virginalis. Next base: position 8,696 of record WNGS01084936.1, read on the forward strand.
TCGGGGATTGAACGCCTAGGACTGCTACTGTGCATTTAAATTACTAACTTACCTGAGAGTCTTTATCCCTACATGTCAATGTTTGTGTATACTGGTAACGTGAGGAACATACAGAAGATAAGGGTAGCTGAACACCACAAAATGCTGAAGGACAACTTTATTAAAGTTGCATAATGAAATGTGTAAGTACTTCATTCATAATGATGTGCTGCCCGAAATCTTAGCGAAGTATCCAAAATTTGCTTAATGTAGGTAATGCATGCACATGACTGTAAAGCTGCCGCCCAGTTGGGTGGGTGTGGAGCAAGACTAGTAACTGTGTGACTCACTATAGTTGTAAAGTGCCTTGTATAGTGACTGTTGTGAGCCTCTTGTAATGTCACTTGTGACACCTCTTTGTGTCACTTGTGACAAAGATTATTGATGTGTGTATTTGTGTGGGTGATTAGATATGTATGTGTATGTACATGTATGTATGAGGGTGTGTACATGTGTATACAACATTGATAATTTTGTAACTAGCGTCAAACATTGTTATTTGCTTAGCTAAACGAACTAGAGGGTTCAGTTCCTGAACCGATTATGTGCCTCTGTATTCCTTTACACCACCGCCCACGGGATGGGTATGGGGTGCATAATAAAGAAAGAAATAGAAGATATTGAAATTGCATAATACGGTTATTGACATTCAATAATAGTAAGATAAAGCAATGAGGACCAAATGGGAGACCAGTGATCAGATGAATATTACAGACTCAAGGGTAGCCTTCTCTTCTTGTATATAAATGAAAAAATAAATTCGTTTGTTTAATTCTAATGCTTGTAGGCAAGAACAGCTGTGAACGCCAGCTAGCGCACAAGTACATGAGCGCCCAAAATACTTTTACACAAAAGACATGTGCAGACAGGCTTGTGGCTTCTGACTTCTTTTTTATTGAATAATATTAAATATTAGGCGCTTACCTATAATAGTTATCATTTTATACAAGTATAACTATCACATAATAAATATAAAAGGAGTTTATCCAAAACTGACAGAAGTGTTGTGTTTTGTGCGTTGTATCGTGTTTGCGGGCATTCGGGTGTGTTGTGTTTACGCTGGCGGGCGGCGTCCTTACCAACTCCGAATTATGTCTATTACATCACTAAACTTCATTTAATAACTATATACCTGTTACACTCGACGTCTCGTTTAAAGACAGATTCTTTGGCTAACTTATCATATCTATCATATCTATCATGCATTCGGAGGCCAACATGAGATGGAGACCACATGAAATGGACTCTGTTACCATCCTTAATAATTTTGTTGTATTTGTGTCTAGTTTCGGACACGAGCATGTTACAGTTATGTCTTAAAGAGTTGAGAGCATTTAAGGATGATAAAGAGTCACTTACAAATAATGTGGAGACTATATCCATTGATGGATAATACCTGATTTTATTTACCATTTAGATTAATGGTTAATGACTTAGGTTTAGGTTAGGTTTTTTAATTAAACCAGCCAGAATGAGTGAAGCCATGAAGGGCATTTTTATTAATTAAAGCACCCAAATATTGGGTGCTTCAGGTGTTGTTCCCTCTTGGATGATCTTGTACCTCTCTGTCTCACACCTGTAAGAATGAGTGATATGGTTAAGGGAAAACAAAGTGCAGGCAAGGCAATGGAGGCCACTCTTATTTTTGGGTGATAGGTGCTTCTCTTCAATAGTGTACTTGTTAGGATCCTGTAATATATAAACTATTTAATGGGGTTTAAGACATTTACAAATTTGCCTACTAATATACTAAAGAATACTACTAATACTACTTAATACTAAAGAAATTAGAATAAATAAATAATTTAAGTTTTCGTTAAAAGTTCAAATGTAAAACACACCAGTACAGTATATGAAAACCATGGAATTGTATACCTGTGAAAGTCGTAAATAGCAAGACTTTACTCAAGTATAAAATTCTGCTGGATAAATGTTTATGAAGAACTGAATTGCAACACACATTTAGGCTGTTAGCTTACCTTGCTTAGATATGAAAGGAAAATTCCACATAACAACTCTTTAGTATGTTCGGTTAAAATCTTAGGGCTAGGACAATAAAATTAGAGAAATTAAGTAAGAGAAATTAGTAAGGGAAATTAGGTAAAATTTATTATACTTAACTTTTATATCATCAGTTTAGTAGTAAATCTTATCATCATCATCTTCACTGTCACAAAGCTCCAGGTAGGACTCAGAATCTCAATTTCCATCTCTCTGGCCTATTTGAAAATATAATAAATTTAATGAACAAATCACATTAACCGTGATGAGTGGTTCGAACCTATGGGCTTGGCATTCCCAGATGCTTGCTGTAGTCGAATGCGCCACAACATGGTCAAAAGAATTGCAACCTAGGGTACTAATGCACCCACAATTCAATTTTTGTTTATTAAGCACCCCCCATACCCATTCCATGGGCGGTTGTGCATGCAGTTTCCTGTGCACTTGGTCTATGTCCTCCAGTAGCTCTACCTCTGATGGCCCTTTCAATACACATAGAATTCATATTATTGTGATATATCAATACACGGAGAAAGACATTGAAATGGGGGCATCAAAGGCAGAACTACTGAATGACAGAGACCAAGTTCATGGGGGAATTGTGTGAAACCTGGTTTGGCTTTAGTGGAAGCCTTGGGATCCTTGTGGGTGCAGTAGTACTCCAAGTTGCAATTCATTTGACCATGTTGTGGCGCAGTGGACTAGAGCATGCATCTGAGAACACTCAGTGCATGGGGTTCAAACCCTCATCACAGTTCCCGTGATATATCACGATACTGTGATTTATCTGTGTACACATTTGATATTACTTGGAATCATACATTTAGGTTAATTAAATTAAATACTATATACTTTATTCAAATTAACCTTATTGTTATAATGAAAAAGTTCAAGCAGTTAATTCAAGGAAATGGTCGCTAATTTATAATGGAAAATATATGTAGTACATGATCTGAACACATAACTAACCTATAAATGCATTATAATACCTTTCACATATAAATGCATTATAATAAGTTTCAAAATAAATAAAATAAATATATATTTTTTAGTACCTTTCTGAGTCGAGTAACTAATGCACGAGCCAGTCCATCAATTTTCCGATGGTTCCAAAAGACTGCACCCTCTGTGAGTTCTTCTGTTCTTTCTGAGAAAAATATTTATAGCAATTAATGAACTTCTTGAAGAGCATAGATTAATAACAGTTTCATAACATACCTTTACTCACCAAGACCAACTCAAGTTTGACAAATATGTTTTCATTCTTTTATTGATTCTTTGAGGGAGTTGATACTTATTGAATACAAATCTCATTATACTGATTACAGGGCAAGTAAAAAAATCTAAAACTTGATCAGATGAACAAATACTGTACCAGCTTTCAGCATGTTTTTAGTTGTAGAGTTGTATGGTGAGAGGTATGCAAACACTTGCTCTGCCTCTTCCCCTAAAGTCAGGCCACTTCCTTCTTGCCACCGCCCTCCATACAATACCTTTAACATAAAAGTATACAGTAAAAAAATTCAAATTACTCTACAAAAGTTAAAAGCCACCTACTATATTAAATGATACGTATATCATTAATCTTAAACAATCAGAAATCTTAAAATTTTTTACACAAACTGTACTTATTAAATTTAATGTAATTAGTATACATAAATGTATACATTAGTATACATAAATGTAATGTTATATTTTTATTTACCTGACAATACCAAGCATGTCCTTTTGCATGTAGGACTCCTAAAAATGGCTTTGCTTGACCAATGTGAAAATGTGATTGTTTCTGAGCCACAGTTAAGGCCCATGGCCAATATTTGCAAATTATGTCTTGACAAATAAACTTTACATATTTGAAATACATAATTTGCAAATAGTGGGCATAACTGTACAACTCTCCTTGATACATATTCAAGGTGTGGAGGATAATACCATGTCGACAGGAGGCCATGCTGATTCCTGTTTCATCCAAACTTTGGAATGAAAGAGGCTTATTTTGAGCAGCTTTCCATGCAGACGCTCCACACATGTGCTTACTCTGTTAAACAAAAATATTTATAGTAACTAAATATCCAGTTGGTGAGCATGATTATAATTATGTAGGACGGGTAGAAGGTAGAGATTATTTTGCGCGAAAGGCATTGTTGTTGCACATAAGAATTTCTATGGGCTATATTTCCTTATTTAATATATATAAACTATAATGAAAAATACAAAAATGGCCACCAGATGTTACAGTCACCAAACAGTTATTAGTTAAAATTGAAGGTTTCTCAATATATATAATAAAACTCACCTTAGTTTTCAAGCTCTGAATAGTGCCAACATGAGCTTGAACATCTTCATCTTTGCTGAAGATACTATCAGAATAATAGGGGTTTCTGATACCTCTGCAATGATAATTCAGAAATAATTATTCATTGTGTGTAACCACTATAATATTAAACAACGGGTAATGGGGTATCAAAAAATGTTTTATATGAAGAATTCTGATGCACTGCTAAATTTTACATAAAACAAAAAATTTACATGGTGTTAGATATATAAAATGATGATATGGATGCAATTGAAAGGCAAACTATAAAGACATACTCGGTTAAAAAATATAAGTCATATGACAATGTATATTTATATGTGCATACTTTATTTACAAGAACATTAATTTTGAAGATAATATAATTCATTATAATATAGTGTGTGTGGATGACAAAAGAATACTATACATTAAGTATCTGTAAAGCACATTTTATTACCTCCCAACTTTGTTGTAGCGATACAGCTTCTTGTTGCCATCAATATGTACTGCTAAAGGAGTTGTATCACAAGCAGGACACTCATTGTCAGCTTCTCCTCTAATTTTCCTTAGCTCATATTGCTGGAATCGTCATTCGAAGAACACTCTCTTCGAAGTTAGAAATTTAATGGGTCCATTCTAGGATATAGAATTATTAAGATGGTGACATTTAAAATGCATAATATGACATAAGATAAATAAACAAAAAAAGCATTCCATTTTGTATTTGAACAAAATTAAAAACTAATTATTACTAAATGAAAATACATTACTACAAAATTTTGATAATTTTTGTATTGAAATATAAAACTGAAAATATTAAGAATAATGGTATCAAAACATACACGCCCACGAGAAGCACCAAAGGATTCCAGTGCAGTGACTAATGCCCGAAATGATGTTCCGGGACAATTTCTTTTTATATGGTGCCATGATTCAAGCAGACTGGTGCTGTAGAATGTGCTACTCTTTCCTAATGATGAATAGAAACCAGACTTGTGCATGGTTTTGCCTAGTTGTTGATGCTCATATCCACAGTGGCATGTATAGATTGGAGTATAGAGGTCATACCTTCCTGTAGTTTAAAATACAGTGCATTGAGTGGTGTGGCAACTTGCTAAAATAGTGATGTAAAAATTAACATTTAATGCAACAAAAATTCCAAAATGTATTGCGATTCAGGAAAATCCTGTAATGGAAATGAAAGGGTAAATTTTAAAGTTTATTTACCCATTATAGTGATGAAGATGCAGAGATTGCTGGAGCTTGAAATTTTAAACTTGCAATCTATGCAGTTGGGGCAAGAATTTGGTGGTTGGGCTGGTACAACAGGTTCTGGTAACAAAGAAAAGGAAGACAGTTTGGCAAAATGAGTTTTATGGAAAAGAATTTCAGACTTAATATTTCATCGTTTCTTGATTGTACAAAATATTGACATTATTCTCCAGATAATGACTGAGAAATTCACAGAAAAGAAACAATCAGACAATTAAATCAATCTATAAAACCAAGTGTCAGGTTTAAACTTTAAGACTTCTCCAAATGTTGTAATGACTGACATGAAACATGTATTCATTTTATTTTGTTATACCAAGATAATCGTAGCTCTAAACTGGGATTGGGAAGTAATAGTAATCTCAGAACAAAGTACGGATTTTAGACAGGTATCGTATACTTACTCCAGTGAAGGATATTTCCTTCAGGGCACACAGTTTGTGTCGGGTCTAATGGCTCATAAAAGCCATTTTTCCAATATAATCTGTGGTGGAAAGGCATGAGAAAATGTTGCATTTGGTTTGCATTTTATAAAAAAAGCAGAAAGAGTTCAGCACAAAACTAATGTCCGATCAGCTTGGTATAACACATCTGTAAGCTCATGGCGAAAATCCTAAGGGAGGGAATCATTTACCATCTTTCAGTGAACAATCTTATTCAATCGACACACCATGGTCTTCTTAAAAACAGATGCTACCTTATAAACCTCCTCACTTTTCGGACATGGTAACATGGCACTCAAAGGGTTTCCGGTGGATGTAGTATACATGGATTATGCTAAAGACTTTAATAAGGTACCACATGGAAAACTAGCAAGGAAATTACAGGTTCATGGAAAAAATTGTAAAATGGACAAAACAATAGTTAAAACAGAGAGCAAAGGGTCATACTAAATGGGAATGAATATGAAGAAATGTGGTAAGTTGAGTACCTCAGGGGTCCATTTTTAGGTCTAAAATATTTTTCATATACTGAACATCTATGATATAGAAGAGAATATAATATAATCAACCACATCCTCATATTTGCAAATGTCTGGCATTTCACGAGCACTTTGTCCTGGGTTCATATCCTGGCCGGGGAGGATTTACTGGGTTAGGCTAACCTAACCTAACCTAACTTAACCAAACCAAACCAAGTATCTCAAGTTACAAGTATCTCTGGGAATTCTTATTATCTGCTGTTGTAGAATTGACAAAATGGACACTGTCAACAAAATTATTCCCACATACTCCGTCACTATGTGATGGAGTACACATAGGGCAGGGGACTGAATTGTCCCTGACAGGGACAATTCTGTAACAAATGTTCTATCATAAAACTTTGTACAGTTTATTAATTTCTTACCGTTTGATGTACCAGGATGATCCATGTGTGCTGAAGTTTTATAGCTGGAGCTGGAAGATCCTGTCGAGATGACTTCTTTAAAGAGACTAATAGCTTCCCACACATTGTGTATGAATGAGTTAAGTCCTCCAGTACTTGGCCTAAGGAGTTACCAGGTCTGATTTGTAGAAACTAGTGAACTATGGAGATGAGATTGTTAATAATATACTTTTTTTGAGATTCATATGACTTGCAGATTAAAAACCAACCTTATTTTAAAATAGTACACTAAAGTACATAGCAAATTGCGAAATTCGTAGCTTTAACTACTTTAAAGCTAAACACTCAAGCTTTGAAAATAAGCACAATTTGCTATTTTAAACAGAATCTGGCAACTCTGATTTAGCATGTAAACATTGACTTGCATTCACAATGTAGTTATTTATTTTTCAACAATTTAAAATGGGTTATGAAAATACACACATTGGTACATTATTGCAAAGGCACTATACTATATACATATATAGATATATAAATTGTTGCAAGTCGAGCAACATATATTTTACATTGAACAACAAATGAGATTGGAAAAGCAGTATTGCCAAAATAGACCCCAGACACCCTGTGGGTAGTAATGGACCCCCATACCGACCCTATGAGGGGTAGTGGACCCCATAATAATACTATGGGCGGTAGTGGACACTATACAAACACTATAGGCGGTAGTTGACTTCATAGCGACCCTCTGGGCGGCAATGGCCGCCATACACATCCAGTGGGTGTTATTATAAATAAATAAATAAATATGTTTATTCAGAAAAGGTACATACATAAAGTGATTTTACATAAGTGGATCGATTTATAGATAGAGCTAGTACATACAATGCCTAAAGCCACTATTACGCAATGCGTTTCGGGCAAGAAAACATTAATATCTAAAACTTAATACTAATTGAGCAAAAAGAATAAAATGTTTTGAGAACAGATACAAATAAAGATAAAAAAAGGGGGAACATGACTGAAAAACCAGCACAAATACAATATGTAGACAAACAGCGTTGAATAAAAAATAAGACATGGGTTGACAATAGAGGGGTAAGGTAGGTTACAGGGAATTTATCAGGTAGTGTTTAGTTTTACATTATTTTAGTTTTACATAATTTATTGGACCCCATACTCATCCTGTGGGTGGTATTGGACCCCATACCCATCCTGTGGGTGGTTGGAGCCCCATACCCATCCAGTGGGTGATAGTGGACGCCCTACTCATCCTGTGGGTGGTATTGGACCCCATACCCATCCTGTGGGTGGTAGTGGACGCCATACTCATCCTGTGGGGGTATTGGACCCCATACCCATCCTGTGGGTGGTTGGAGCCCCATACCCATCCAGTGGGTGATAGTGGACGCCCTAGTTTTACATAATTTATTGGACGCCATACTCATCCTGTGGGTGGTATTGGACCCCATACCCATCCTGTGGGTGGTTGGAGCCCATACCCATCCAGTGGGTGATAGTGGACGCCATACTCATCCTGTGGGTGGTATTGGACCCCATACCCATCCTGTGGGTGGTAGTGGACGCCATACTCATCCTGTGGTGGTATTGGACCCCATACCCATCCTGTGGGTGGTTGGAGCCCATACCCATCCAGTGGGTGATAGTGGACGCCCTACTCATCCTGTGGGTGGTATTGGACCCCATACCCATCCTGGGGTGGTTGGAGCCCCATACCCATCCAGTGGGTGACAGTGGACGCCATACTCATCCTGTGGGTGGTATTGGACCCCATACCCATCCTGTGGGTGGTTGTGAGCCCCATACACATTCTGTGGGTGGTAGTGGACGCCATACTCATCCTGTGGTGGTATTGGACCTCATACCCATCCTGTGGGTGGTATTGGACCTCATACCATCCTGTGGGTGGTTGGAGCACCATACCCATCCAGTGGGTGATAGTGGACGCCCTACTCATCCTGTGGGTGGTATTGGACCCCATACCCATCCTGTGGGTGGTTGGAGCCCCATACCCATCCAGTGGGTGACAGTGGACGCCATACTCATCCTGTGGGTGGTATTGGACCCCATACCCATCCTGTGGGTGGTTGTGAGTCCCATGCACATCCTGTTGGTGGTAGTGGACGCCGTACACATCCAGTGGATGGTATTGGACCCCATACCCTTCCTGTGGGTGGATGTGGGTGGATGGATGATCCCCATACCCATCCTGTGGGTGGATGTGACCCCCATACCCATCCTGCGGGTGGTATTGGACCCCTTACCCACCTAACAGGTTTTAGTGGATTTTTTGTTGCCGCCGAAGGCGGCTAGTTTATTGTGCACCCCATACTCATCCTGTGAGCGGTAGCGCAAAAGCAGTTAACCCTATACGCATCCTATAGTTGATATATAGTAGACACCACACCATTTGCAGTAGTTTACCCCATAGAAAACATAACATCGTTTTCTGTTAGCGTTCCTACAGAACATTCTTTAAATATTTTTAAGGCACAAACTATTGTATATTATATTGATTGGTGAAGCACTGTAATTCTATGTATAATTTATAGTGCTTATTATAATTTACTAAGAACAACTAATATTTCTCAAAACAAAACTACGAGCCTTCAATAGGATGTAGCTGATTTGCAATATTCTAAGAGCATGGACAATAGTAGGTAAATTTCACAACCCATGTGGGACCTGAAACTACAATTTTCATTATATGTGAACCAATCACGACTATTCTGCTATCTACGTTGATGGACGGGTACTGTGAGACGTAAATTGGTACGTGATGAAGAGTTTGGGCCTTGGTAAAAAAGTTAACTCGGAATATACCACATATGTACTAAATCACATTCAAATATGGACTTTAAGCATTAAGTCATATATGTGCTGTCTTGTGTGAGGACGGGTTGTTAAGGGAAGGGGGACAGGTAGGGTGTGGGTTAGGAGATAGAGGGACATGGAGGATACGGGGTGAGGGGGGAGGAGGGATAGGGAGGGGATGGGATGAAGGGGGAGGGGGGACTGGGTTGGAAAGGTGGGAGGGGGGACATGATGGGAAAGGGGATGGGTGTCGGGGTCAGAATGGGGTGGGGGGAGGAGGGAGGGTTGGGTGGGGGAAGGTTGAGTGAGGGGAAGGGAGAGTTTCTATGCAGAGGGGGGTAGTGGTGTTGCCCCCCCCCCCCTCTGGTGTTGCTGGGATGCTGGTTTTGGGTTCCCCTCTTGTCTCTGGGACTGTTGTGTTGGGGGCTGTGATTTCCTGGTTTGCTCCTCTCTCCCGGCGCTTCCTCCTTGCCTCTGCTGCCCTGGCTCTCTCTCCTCCTTCGTCCCTGTGGGACTCCACTGGTGACTTCACGCCAATCTGAGGTCTCACCCCTCATTGTAACTCTCTGCTCTCTGTGTGGTAGTGTTGTGGGGTGTGTGGTTGTATGGTGGGGTGTGTGGTAGTGTGGAGGGCTGTGTGGTGGTAGTGTGGTTGGGTGTGTGTAGTGTGGTGGGGTTCTGTGATAATGTGGAGGGTTTTGTAGTATTGTGATGGGGTGTGTGGTAGTTTCTTTTTTCTTTGGGGGGGGGGTGTGAAGGAGTGTGTGGCAGTGTGCTGGGGTGTGTGGTGGTAGTATGGTGGGGTGTGTGGTAGTGTGTTGGGGTGTGTTGTAGTGTGGTGGGATTGTGTGGTAGTGTGTTGGGGTTGTGTGATAGTGTGTTTGAGGGTGTGGTAGTGTGCTGGGGTGTGTAGTAATGTGATGGGGTGTGGTAGTGTTGTGGGGTATGTGGTAGTGTTGTGGGGTTGTGTGGTAGTGTGGTGGGTGTGTGGTTGCGTGGTGGGGGTGTGATAGTGTTGTGGGTGTATGGTAGTGTGGTCGGATTGTGTAGTATTGTGGTAGGTGTATACTCATCTAATTGTACTCACCTAATTGTGCTTGCGTGGGTTTTAGCTCTGTCTCTCAGGTCCCGCCTCTCACCGTCAATTAACAGGTGTACAGGTTCCAGCGCTTCTGGGCTCTATCATATCTACACTTGAAGTTGTGTATGGAGCCAGCCTCCACCACTCACTTCCTAATGCATTCAGTTTGAGTACTACTGTGACACAAAAATTCTTTCTAACGTCTCTATTACTCATTTGGGCACTCAATTTCACCTGTGTCCCCTAGAGCGTGTGCCCCTTGTGTTAAAAGTCTGTCTTTATGCACTTTCCCGTTTCCTCTGAGAATCTTTTATGTGGTGATCATGTCCCCTCTAACTCTTCTGTCTCCCAGTGACGTGAGGTTTAATTCCCGTAGTCTCTCCTCGTTGCTCGTACCCCTCAGTTCGCGTAATAGTCTGGTGGCAAACCTTTGAACCTTTTCCAGTTTGGTCTAATGCTGACTAGATATGGATTTCATGCTGGAGCAGCATACTCCAGGATTGATCTGTCATATGTGGTATACAAAGTTCTGACAGATTCCTTACACAAGTTTCTAAAGGCTGTTCTTATGTTAGCCAATCTGCCACATGCCGCTGATGTTATCCTCTTGATATGGGCTTCAGGAAACAGGTCTGGCGTGATATCACCCTCCAGGTCTTTCTCTCTTTCTGACTGTTGAAGTATTTCATCTCCCAAATGATACCTTTTATCTGGTCTCCTGCTTTCTACAC
>WNGS01084940.1:0-10052 GCA_020271785.1 Procambarus virginalis
AAACTCATAACTGGTCAAGGTTAGCCTGTTTGGAGTCGTTGACTATTACAGCGGGCTACTAGCGTGGTTATCCATAACCCATCACCCGATACATCACCTCGATATCTGGTGGCAGTGGTCCAGCGCACATAGAGATGGTCCTTGTACGAATGTGATTACGGGGCTCGGCTTCACCATCTGAGGTACAGTCGTTATATGGCTGCGGCTGCTTCTCCGTTTCTAGTTGATCGCCCTCCTTGCGACAGTTGTGCCATTCTGATCAGTTCGTGCCTATGTCATTGAGTGTTTCTGCAAACTGTGCATGTGCTGGAAGGAGCGTGTAGATCCTGCTTTCGCACGCCCCATCAATCTCGGATACCTGGCCTGATCCTCGACTAGAATCTGAGGTGACACTCTGATACTACTTAGACATAGGCGCCTTCATTGCAGAGTCTGGCCTAGCTTGTGTACGGACATGGCGTCTCTAGGATGGTTATCCCTGACTTATGACACGCATGGCGGCTGTTACATGTTGTACTCGGGTTCGGCGAGTATGATCGAGATGTTACAAATAGCAATCTTGCAGCCCCCCATTTCCGTGGTGGTGTTCTCCGCCATATTGGCAGTAAGTGTCGGTACCATGAGCGTTGATCGGCCTGTCTTGCCACCTAGTAGATATCAGCGACTATGTTGGTCCAGCTCCGTAAAAGTGGTACTCGATAGCCTACTTCTGACTTCCACCAGTTATCTGGCATGCTCTCCAGCCTTTCTTCAGCCTTGCTGCAGGGCTGGACTGGCATCTACTGATTCGAGGGTAATGGAAAAGGCTAGGGTACTACGTTAAGGACCCCTGTACTTCCCTGTGGCCGATGCACACCGGGCCTACCGACTGTAACCCTCCCCTCTATGGAAGCTACCCTGGACAAATGTGGCATATATGGTCGAGACTCACGTCTAACGCTCACGACATTAGTGGTGACACGCCACTCCTCTCCTATTTCCTAGCAGTGGAGTTGGATCTGTAACCAATTGGACCCCTCTTCTGGCAGGTTGCTGTCCATCACCATCCGTCCTTGACATGTCAACTGTGACTGCCAGGACTGCACGTGATGTCTGCTTTCCGACCGTCCTCTTCTCCGTCACTTTCAACTCATGTATAGAAGTCTTTGTAATCCACTCTGATACTAGTACTTTGTTAGACATAGATATCGCCTATGCTTTGGCCATGTGTTGTCTCTTATTGCAATCCTTATAAGAGAATAATTTTAATTGCACTCGATGATCACCCCACCGTGTGTTAGTGAACGGTGCATACATGGGCATTTGCGGTCAGCGGGCACGGGGGGGGCGCTGCGTTCTGGGAGATGAGCGGACGCATGTTAACAAAATGCACCGTTGCGCCCCCCTACAACCATTCTGCTGACTCGGGGGTACCTACTGCTAATTGTGTCTCCAACTGGGATGCGTAATACATCAAGAGCGCTGATACACTATAATAACATTCATGTTGAGATAAATTTAGTAAATTGGTTAACCATGATTTGCACCATTGATTTATATTTGCCACAATACAGCATAGTCCCTCACGAATCTTTAAGGTCCATTTCTACAGAACTCGGTAGGGGGCAATGGACGACCTCAGATGCCTCGGATTTATGTATTGTGCGGAAATGGCGAAGTAGACTCGTGAGCCCACAGCTATGCAGAATGCACAGCGCGTATGCGAAATGTGCCACTGTGAGCACCGTCAGGCTGCTGGCTACGCATCCGACTAACCAACCTCTTCTTAACTCCCTCATCTTATTCAGCCGACCGCATGAGTCTTTGGCTCATGGTGTGAATTAGCCACAACTGAAACAGCCACACGTTAATGTTTGGGGAAGGCATATTGAAACTCTCGCATAACCTGCATTCATACACCCTGACGAAATGGAACGTCAGCACACGACACTTCGAGACCTCTTAGGTGTGTCAACACGACTTGGTGCATGCCAGAACACAGAATGTGCCTTACAACCCCCCCCTCGACATCCAACGCCCCCCGCCCACAACTCGCATTGGATACACTGGAATGCGGGGTAAGCTCGGAGCCCTGATCAACGGTTCTTGGATAAGCGCCATCCCGCCAGGATCGGTGTACGTGGGTCTGGGATAGTCCATTACATGTCATTCCCAAAAGTGCAACATGGATTCTATAGATATGTTCACCTTATTTACAAATCATAAATATCCAGTCCGTCTTGTGGGAAGTCGAGCTATCCTCAACCAGTGTGGGCCAGTATTCTGTCCGTTGAAAAATGAGGGTACGTTCAGGAAAATACAAGTCATCTAGGAGCCACGGGTTGAGCAAGAGAGTGTTGAATACACGCCCGCGTACATACTTACGGGGAAGGTAAATCTCCCAGCCTATTACTAGATGCCCCTACACAAAATATGGAGACTATGGAACGAGAAATGCCCAGCCCGCAATACAAGGGGAAGCTTAATTGCGCACGCTATGCAGGCTACTAGGTCGGATCTCCCTCCCCCACCTGGTCGCCACACCGGCGGTAACAGGCAAATACATCTGTACGATCTGGAAAGCTACTTTAAATAATCTGCTTAGTCGCTACTGTTTACCCCAAGTTGTATTCTCATACAATTGCGGTACTCACAGGCTCAACGACAAGATTAACGGAAGCCAGCCGAAGTTGGACCATACACGCAGGAGCGCTGCAGGTGCCGTGGGTGCATCAGTCCTGGAGATGGCCGACTTTCCACCACGTTGTATTGACGCTACTGTGGTTAATAAGGGGGAATCACCAAAAACTATCGCGCGTATCAATCACTCGATTTAAGTGTACTGCTGTGTTATGGGCGTGGTCGAGGTTCCAATGCGTTGTGTATCAATACTCCAGCACAGGTCTAGTGCGCGTGCAGGCTCTCTGTACCATTGCAGGTGGGGGAAACGGCTGCTGGCAAAGTTGCGTAATAGGCCAAATAAACGTTAAAAACTCACGGCACGTAATGAGCGTTGCCGGCTGCTCAATTATGTTATCATCGAAACTGGCATTGTTCCTCTTATCTATGGTACGTTGCATTCTTTGGGTTGAACTGCCCTGACTTCCGCAGGGAGCGAAACAATGTCGTGCTTCGCACGATTGACCGTCGCCTGCGATAGATTCTTGGCGAATATATACTTTCGATAAGGCTCGGGGTTTCGGGCCTTATGCTTTTTTTCTGTTCTACATACTGGCATCCGGGTTGTGGTGATATTTAGCGGTGCCTATGATTAACTTGCCGACACATTTGATGGTGGCGATCGATAGCCTTCCCGTCGTGGTGCCTTCTTTTGATAAATTACTAGCGTTCCAAGGCTTGCTATGTCTCCCTGTTACATAGTTACTAAGTTATTTGGTACTGTCATGCTGATTCGTAGCGCCCATTTTGATGATTATTTACCTATAGGATACCTAGCGATTCGTGGATTACCTATTGGTCACTTTTAACACCACGCCTTAAACTGTACGGGTTTGTCTTTCAGCTCCTCGGGAAGCACTGGGACCGCTTATGCCCATCCGTCGCCTACATTGGGAGACCCCTGTTTAGGAAGTGTCTAAAAATGGCTGTTCAAAGATGCCGCATTGCTAAGTTTTCTCTCGGAGCACCATCGTCTGAAACTGGTGATAAGGGAACTGAAAGACTGCTAAACGGAGAATTGATAAACTGATCCTTGAGGCCGAAGGCCATTCTTATCCTCCAGATTGATATGTACGCTCGACCTCCCTCGGGTTCGTGCCGGTCGTCACCGTTGCGTAGTGACGATTCACTATTGTAGGGTACCTACTCCTATTTCTGTAATTCTTGCTGATCAGCCACATGCCTCCGTTCAGGTGAGTACATTCCTGTCCCTCGCCTCGCTTACCTTGAGGTGGCTTCCGGGCTGTATTCGGGTCCGGGCCGTGGGGTTCGTTTATGGGCGGCCGGTCATCGGGGACATGCCTACCTGGTTGCTGGGACTGGATCAACCAAGGCGTTGGACGCGTGCTCGCTCGCAGCGCTGACGTATGTCACAGCCTGTTGATCAGGTATCCTTTGGAGGTGCTTATCCAGTTTCTCTCTTGAACACTGTGAGGGGTTGCCAGTTATGTCCCTTATGTGTAGTGGAAGCGTGTTGAACAGTCTCGGGCCTCTGATGTTGATAGAGTTCTCTCTCAGAGTACCAGTTGCACCTCTGCTTTTCAACGGGGGTATTCTGCACATCCTGCCATGTCTTCTGGTCTCATGTGATGTATTTCTGTGTGCAGGTTTGGGACCAGCCCCTCTAATATTTTCCACGTTAAATTATTATGTATCTCTCCCGCCTGCGCTCAGGGAATACAGATTTAGGCTCTTTAGTCGGTCCCAATAGTTTAGATGTTTTAACCGAGGGATTCTAGCAGTAAAGGATCTCTGCACGCTCTCCAGGTCAGCAATTTCACCAGCAGTGAAAGGGGCTGTCATTGTGCAGCAGTACTCCACTCTAGAGAGCACAAGCGTTTTGAAAAGTGTCATCATCGGTATAGCATCTCTAGTGTGAAAAGTTCTTGTTATCCAACCTGTCATTTTTCTTGCAGTTGTGACGGCTACTTTATTGTGTTCTTTAAAGGTAAGGTCTTCCGACATGAGTACACCCAGATCCTTTACATTGCCTTTTCGTTCTATGTTATGATTTGCCTGAGTTTTGTACGTGGTTTCCGTTTGTATATTTTCATTTTTTCCATAGCGCATGAGCTGGAACTTGTCTTCGTTAACCACCATATTATTTTCTGTAGCCCATAGAAAGACCTGATCTACATCTGACTGGAGGTTCGCCGTGTCCTCTATGTTGCCTACTCTCATGAAGATCCTAGTGTCATCTGCAAAGGATGATACAGTGCTATAGGTACAGGAATTTCCCTTCCCAAAAAAAAAAATACGAACTATTCATGCCCGTGCCACCACTTGGGTGGCTTAATCTTCATCAATCTTGTAAGCTCAGTATACCTGTGTTAGTTCAACAGTGTACTCCTGAAGATGTCACATCGGTGACGAAACGTCAAACAATACAAATGGAAAGATTAAGTGATCTAGTGTTTCTTCACCTCCAGATGGTAGAAGATATTTGCGTAGAATGGAAAATATCCAAATAGAAATTAATAATAGTCACATATGTATATATGTATATATATATATATTATAGGGTACTACTTATGGTGCAATTGTAGGGACCCATAGCCTCAAAGAAGAAAATAAAGAGTATTCAGAGAAGACCTTGCGGATTTTCACTGAACACTTAAATGTTATCTTCTCCTTCAACCCTTATTTTTTTTTAATTTATTACATTGTGTTACAGTTTACAGGAAAACACCTACGCATATAACAATAACTGTTCGAAGATCTCATCCAGCTCTTTGGATGTGGGGTGCGTGCCCATGATACAACAAACATTTCCTCTCTGGATCGTGACACTGAGGCGCTGAAACAAGAAACTGGCCGCTCTTGAATCTTTAGTTTGCCTAATGAGTTATATATATATATATATATATATATATATATATATATATATATATATATATATATATATATATATATATATATATATATATATATATATATAATTACTGACATTACACTTTTATCCATACAAATTTCTTGCACTCGATATTGCCAGCTGCATATTCAAGGTGGAGTTTTTGGTGGTGAGTGATGTTATAGGTAGACCCCACGACCAACCAGTGGGCCGTAACCCCACGCTGCCGCAGACCCTCCAGCCACCGTTCACACCCATCAGCACCCAACTCACTTCGTCGCAGAACTAAGCGACTGTAGGTTTTGTGCATGGCCTTGGCAATATCACACGCCCACTCAACAGTAGCTTCAGTAATTTTCCATATATCCACAGAAAGAGAAATTGTTCTTCCGGAGATAGCGAGGGAGGGAATTGCTCTGGGATCCGTAGTTGCAGGAGCATCCAAGTTAAGGTATAACATTTGTAGGGCTGAAAGCGAAGGAAGAGTAGCATTAAGAGCTTCCAGCATATCTGGGGTGACGTGGATGGCTAACCTTCTGACAGTGGCTGGTAGTCTAGTGATGGCAGAGGCACTTAGGCGTCCAGCAAAGTGTTCCAGTTTGCATAGCGACTCTCTACTCGACACAGTTTCCAAAAACTCGTCCGAAAATTTTTCTTTCTCTGACCAAAATTGTTGATATAGATGCAGTGACATTCTCATCTCAGGAGAGACTGCACAGACTCTCAAAACATTCTGTAGATGTGGATAGTTGTGAGGACTCTTGGTAGCAACAAGAGATAGATGGTGTGGCTTAGTTTCCCTGATAATGTTAACTAAGGTGGAAGTTATAGCGAAATCTTCCACCTCCCATTCACCACCCATTTCTTTTAATATAATTCCTTTAATTGTTTTCTCTTCCTTCGCTTCCTCGATATATTCCATCCACTGTGATGCTTTCTTTACCCCTAAATCTTTCAAAAGACAAACTATTTCATCAGCCCTAGTTTTTAGCTGGCATGGTAAGAGCATAGCCAACATTCCCACTAGGTACTTCACCATTGACTGCAAACTGGGACCATGTGCTTCACCAATACCACACGATGGTAGTCGCAAGATATGGCGAATGGTTGTAGAAGGTAAAGCTTCTCTCAGCTTCTGGGTGACAGACCAAGCAGCGTAATATTGTAGGGTAGACCGTCTGGGAAAAGACACCTTACGACTCCTGGTAAGGCTGCCAACATACTCCTCTGTGTAACTCATAAAAGCCGAAATCAAATATGCCTCTGGCAGTTTTAACTTCTCGCAGTCTACAGCCAGACTTATCAGATGCTCCGGGTCAATGCTGAATTTTCCGCTCCGCAAGCACTCTGCTGCCACTCCTGTCAGTGAAATTAAAAATTTCCGAAGATTTATTCTAATAACAGTTTGTGTGCTTATGGCAGACAGTGATGAGGTTGTTAACGTTTGTAGAACTTTATGTATAAGAAGATCTTCCACTAACATGAAAATTTCTGTGACAGTGGACGATGCGTTGAGGCGATCAGGAGCAAAGGCCCAGCTCAAGGTAAGTAGACTAAGGATCTCTGGTGATTTGAGATGTTCCTGTAAGTACGGGCGCTTAGACTTTATGAGCTGGAGAAGCTTAGCCTCGCTGTAAGGATCACTAGTGTTGCCGGGGAAAACATAATTCATAGTTTGTTGTACGAAGGGAAAAGTTTGGTCGTCTGGTATACCTTCAATCTCCAAAAGCATTGTCCTTTTGTGTAAGGCTGATAATTTTGTTATGATGCCTTTGGCCGATTCTCGAGAAACTGTGGCTAAAATTCGGGTACCAGGCGACATCACCCTTAAAAAGTCCTCGAATATCGAGAAAGATTGCTTTAATTCATCAATGTCATCTAATATTACAAGTAAATCAAGCGAGAGAAGAGTGTGCTGAAACTGGGATTCTTGTAATATGGCTGCCGTGCGAGGCAGAAGAAAAGCCATCATTGCCTCTAGAGAAGAAAACATTGCATTACGACACTCCAAGAAAAGAATCAAATCGAAGTTGTCAATCTTTCCCAGTGCGCATGAATTATTTATTCCTCTGTCTAATATAAATTTCAGTAAGGTTGTTTTTCCCATCCCACTCAAAGCTGAAAACAAAGTTACCTGAGGTAACGTTCCATCACACTCTGTTGCCTGCAGAACGTCACATACGGACACGTAGCTTTCCTCTCTCGACAATTGTCTTTGCATTATCTGCGTTTCATCCCGTCTTAGACTAGGGTATATGAACACTTTGTCAACAGTCACAGTCCGTCCTTCCATCAGCCAGGGAGCCACACTCACTTGACAAATACCATTAATAATTGTCTTTAATTCATTTCCTCCTTCTTCAATCAAGCGGGCTCTACGGCTTGCTAATAATTCTTTCTGGTACTCAGCTTCTGTTTCCAAGGGCACAGGAGAGTCTTGGATTGCATCTAATTGGCGGTTAATGGACTCCAACAAGTCATTCACCTTAGAATTATCTACGGAAAATTTGTGCCCAGCTTTCTTAAGTGTTTTGCTCTTTGGATGTGGGGTGCGTGCCCATGATACAACAAACATTTCCTCTCTGGATCGTGACACTGAGGCGCTGAAACAAGAAACTGGCCGCTCTTGAATCTTTAGTTTGCCTAATGAGTTATATATATATATATATATATATATATATATATATATATATATATATATATATATATATATATATATATATATATATATATAATATATATATATATAATTACTGACATTACACTTTTATCCATACAAATTTCTTGCACTCGATATTGCCAGCTGCATATTCAAGGTGGAGTTTTTGGTGGTGAGTGATGTTATAGGTAGACCCCACGACCAACCAGTGGGCCGTAACCCCACGCTGCCGCAGACCCTCCAGCCACCGTTCACACCCATCAGCACCCAACTCACTTCGTCGCAGAACTAAGCGACTGTAGGTTTTGTGCATGGCCTTGGCAATATCACACGCCCACTCAACAGTAGCTTCAGTAATTTTCCATATATCCACAGAAAGAGAAATTGTTCTTCCGGAGATAGCGAGGGAGGGAATTGCTCTGGGATCCGTAGTTGCAGGAGCATCCAAGTTAAGGTATAACATTTGTAGGGCTGAAAGCGAAGGAAGAGTAGCATTAAGAGCTTCCAGCATATCTGGGGTGACGTGTGTGAGATTTTTCTCTACGCCTACCTCCCTTAGGAGGTGGACTACAAGTTTAAAGGCTGCTCTTGGCAGTTAAGCATGAGTCCAGTAGAAAAAGGAGAAGCGGGAGCAAACCGCCAGGCTTCCACCAGCAGGGGTGAAAACCTGTCCACAATAGGCCGCTGGTTCCTCCTAGTTAAACATGACGTTAAAACCAATAAAGGGTAACCGACGGGTTCTCACAATCAAATTTTATATTTGTTGTGTGGCGCTATGAATTGGAATTCGAATTCCCAAGAGCGCAGCCGTCATATCAAAGATTTAAAACAACAATATCAAATATATATCAGAACAATGGGAGTGGTACAGAATAGTTGAAGGTTGACATCAAAGACTGTTAACAAATAACAATTTATTATAACAAGAGACTAGACTACTACATCAAAACAAAAGAATGTCAATGACGTTACTCGAACATAAGCGTGCCCACAGAGGAATCAACACGCAAGCAAGAACTAACAGATCTATAATCACAATTACAACAAATGACACAGTGAGTTCTGGAACACGTCTCCAGTAACCTCCTAACTGTTCTACGCCTCAGTGCAGTCTACACCTGCAATAGCGGTTGCAATGCAATCAAATCAGTAGCCTTTCAATGACATCAATAACTAATGGGTTCACTGGCAACTCCAGCACCCTTCCTCAAATTAATCTTTACGTTAATGTCCATCCAGTGGCACCATAACCAACAGCTAAATAGCAACCCTTGCTGTGTGGCTGCATACTGAACTAACCTGAACACAGGTGTGCCCACTGATGACGCAATATTGCAAACTCAAAGAAAAATATCACAGACTAAGTTACACCACAGCGTGTGATTTAATTACGTTACAGTCCAACCAGTGGCATTTGCAACACAGCTATTCAACAGCCCCTCGAGAAATGACAGCAGGCTCCATCCTGCTGACACTTCGGGCTGACAACATGAACTAACTGAACAATTCGTCCACTGATGACACAAGCAAGCAATCAATAGTGACACGACTTCCTAGTGGCAACTACTCTAATCACAAGCTTAAGGTCCTCCAGTCCAACAGGAGCGACCCCCGTAATCAGGTGGGTAGTCTAACAGTGACTCCCCCTATCACAACTAAAGTGAACACAGTCAGGCAAGGTGGGATTCTGGGACACAGCTCCACTCATCCCTAAGTTACTTTACCCTCGTCACTAGACGATAACCAAAAGAAATTGCCTAATCATTGCAACATTGATTATGTGAATAATGATGGAAATTGGACTGATCACAGCAGTCAGCAACAAGTACTACTTTAATAACAAACAAGTGTCTCACGCTAGACACAACATGATCGTACTCTACG
>WNGS01084949.1:0-11703 GCA_020271785.1 Procambarus virginalis
AAGTCTTGGTAGTAAGGTTGATGTAAAAGTCATTCCTGGTTACTGACTTAATAATAATAAACGATTACATGATAGAGTAGCTCCCAAGCTTGGCAGGCGTCCTGTGGTGTTACTTCTCTCCCTAGTGGCGTCCAGCCGCCGCACATAGAAAACGGATGGTACCATTTTCTGTGAACATGACATCCTCCTTTCTTTAAAAAGAATGAATACAGGGTCTACCATGCTTGTAGCACAAAGCAAAGTTATTGACACAAAGTAAGTTATTAACATATCAAGAGATATTGCATACATTTAACATTAATTAACACACAAAGAATTTAAACAATCTTTACCACAAAGGATTTCAATGTTAAAATACATATGCAATGTTAAACAAACATGAAAGAAACTGTAATACAAAGTTACAAAATATTGAATGAGAGATCTGCATTATTCAAACAATATTAAATTTAGTTCAGCATAACAAGTAAATACTTTGCATTACATAGGAACACAATTAATCATATATCGTGTAGGGCGTTTAACATGACGTTTTGGACGAGAGTCCTTAAATACAAAGAATCCCTCGATGAATTGTTTATCGAGTTATAACTCATTTTTCTTTTTCTTTTGCACGACTTTGCACTTCATCATTTTCTACACTATTGGAATCACTTTGAAATAAGCCATATTACGTGTTATACTATGATCTCTATTACTCGCTGTTACCATAGTTCCTTTCACACTAATCACTTATATGGTTTGTATCATACGGCATATCTAGCTTTCCTCTTTTTTCTTTTTAACGAGAACAGTATCTCAACCTTTATGAATTGTTCCTTTGCACGTTGATCATGAGCATTTTCATTTTGCCCTTGGCTAGTGCATCCTTCTGAGCGAGACGTTTATCCGTTACCTTGGCTGGCATGACAGGTAGTGCGATTCTCATAGGACGTCCAAATAAAAGTTCGCCAGGCGACTTGCCCAGTGTTCCATGCGGTGTTGCACGGTAGTTCCTGAGAAAAGCATACATAGCTTGTTTCCAGGATCGTCCTTCGGCATGAGCACAGCGTACAGCTTTCATGAGAGGTTGCATGAATCTCTCTACTTCTCCATTTGCTTGAGGATGTAGTGGCATCACACGGCGGTGTTTGAATCCAATATGCTCAGCAAAGTTGACAAAGTCTTGTCCATTAAATGGCGGTCCATTGTCCGTCTTGACAACTTCAGGAATGCCAAAGTTTGAAAAGATCTTGTCGAGTTTCGGGATGACAGCCTTTGCAGATGTGGAAGTGATGATTTCTACTTCTGGATAACGTGAGTGATCATCAATGACTACCATCAAGTACTCTCCAGTTGGTAGCGGTCCACAGAAGTCCATCGATACTTCCATCCATGGTGCAGCAGGTAGTGGTGAAGGTTGTAGAGGTGTTGGTCTTGAAGTATCCACTGCAGCTTGGCAAGGGACACAGGCATCATGCATGTCCTTAGCTTGACGATCAATGCCAGGAAACCACACCTTTTCTCGTAGCAGCTGTTTGGTCCTTACAAGACCTTGGTGTCCTTGATGTGCAAGCTTCAGAGCACGTTGCTGGAGAACAGCTGGAATGACGATACGAGTACCTCGCAGCACGGTGTCGCGTTGTTGCGTAACACTTAATTCTGTCTGGATGCGTTCAAGTGCTTTGAATGCATCTTGGTCAACTCCTGAGGGTGGGATGCGTGGAAACTTTTTCTTAGTCAATGCATCCACTGTTGCTTGCAGAGTTGGGTCCTCTAGGGTTGCAGTACGGATTTCATCAAGAGTGAGAGCCTTAGGGACTGCATCACAGGTTACAGAGTGTACATATTCCTCGGCAACTTGCTGATGCTTGGTGATGGTGAAACTGTTGGCAGGATGTCGACTGATGTAATCAGCGGGATTGCCTGCACCTGGCTTGTATTTCACCGTAAAGTTGTATGGTTGCAGACGAAGAGCCCATCTCTCAATGCGAGCTGGTGGTTTGGACTTTGGATTATTGAAGATGGTCTCCAACGGTTTGTGGTCAGTGACTATCGTGGTAAAGGGTGCACCAAGCAGATACACATTGAAGTGTTCACAGCCCCATACAAGAGCAAGAGCTTCCTTCTCTGTCTGACTGTATCGTTGCTCAACATCTGTGAGAGAACGGCTGGGTAGGCAATTACTACTCTTGAATCTGGTTGACCAGGTTTGTGTTGGGCTAACACAGCACCTAAACCAACAGGACTAGCATCCACCGTTAACTCAGTGTCCATTGATGGATCAAAGTATGCAGCAGTCGCATTTTCTACTAGTGCATCTTTCACAGCATCAAATGCATTTTGCTCGACATCGCTCCAGTACCATGATGCATTTTTCTTCAGGAGCTCACGTAGAGGCTTCGTAATGGTAGCAAAATCTGGAATGAAGCGAGAACAGTAGTTTGCCATTCCCAGAAAACTATGTACTTCAGTGGATGTTGAAGGAGGTGCAGCATTCTTGATATCTGCAACTTTCTTAGGATCTGGAGACAGACCTTTGTCACTAAGTACATGTCCAAAGAATTCAATTTATGTTGATTGAACTCACACTTTGCTCGGCTTAGCGTCAAATTCTTTTCTCGTAAGCGTTGCAATGTTGCACGAAGAGCTTTGTCGTGTTCAGCTTGGGTACGGCCATAAACAATGATGTCATCAGACATGTTGTCAGCATTAGGTATATCTTGCAATACCTGGCTGATGATGTGCTGGAATACTTCAGCAGCACTGTTAATACCAAAACTCAGGCGCTTGTACCTATACAGACCTCGATGTGTCGTAAACGTTGTGATGAATCGACTCTCATCATCAAGTTCAAGCTGATGATAGCCCTTGTTTAAATCTAACTTGCTGAATACAGTTGCACCATTCAAGCGGTAAATCATATCATCTACAGTGGGTGTAGGATGGCGTTCACGCATTATTGCCTTGTTGGGAACACGCATGTCTACACAAATGCGTATCTCATCTGGATTCTTCGGCTTTGGTGGAGTGACAATTGGGCTTACCCATGGTGTTGGGCCTGTTACCGGTTCAATGATATCTAGTTCTATCAGCCTATCCAGTTCGGCATCGACTTTCTTGCGAGTATGGAATGGTTGTCGGCGATGTGGTTGGGCAACTGGAATTACATCTGGGTTGATATGCAGATGTACCTTGCTATCAGTATAACAACCTATGGATTTAAACCGATCAGAAAATTCAGCAACAATAGCATCAACATTGTTTGCAGATTCCACTGCTACAGCATTAGAAAGCTGAAGTAGCCCCAATTGGTTGAAGTCTTGTAACTGAGTAAAGACTCCTTTGCATTCCTAACAACATGGAATGTAGTAATGAGCATTGCATTCTTTGACTTAATCTCTGCAGTGAAAGTTCCAATCACTGGTAAGGCTACCTTTGAAGCATAGGCAGTGGCTTTGCCATTATAGTTTTCAAGCTTTGGGAATGTTTTTTAAATTTTCATAGTGGCACTCAGCAATGGTGTCAATGTTTGATCCAGTGTCAATGAGAATTTTGAGACAAATGCCAGCAATGTATACTATAGTCTCTGGGTTGTTTGGAAGATCATTCCATTTTGTGATTGATTGTACTCCATAAATATAATCACATTCACTGTCATCTGAGACTGGTTGTAATGAAATGTTGTCTTGTATATTATTAACATTCTTGATTTGAGGTGCAATATTGTGTTTGCCACCTCGACTCCTATGACTTGATCCTCGTACATTGCTTTTATTTATTGATTGTGGTTTCTTTAGTGCGGAACGACACATAGCACCAAAATGATTTAGTTTTCTACACTCATAGCACTTCTTACCTTGTGCAGGACAAACATTATCTTGGTGTGGGTAGTCTCCTCCACAATTGTAACATTTATTATTGACAACCTCTGATGTGAGTCGTTGTGACTGCTTGAGTCTTGTTCCATGACTCCAGTTGTGATGTGGTTCTCGGCTCAATTTAATGTTAGGTTTGGCATGATATCTTCTATGATCATGGTGTACTCCCTGAACCTTACATACTTCATGACTGTTAGTAACAGTGGCAGAACCGTTGTTGGCACTGCACTCCATGGCACGAGCATCACGTGCAGCATCTTCCATTCGACGAGCCATATCCAGTATCTTGTTAAGAGAACTTTCATCATCAACAAGTTCTAGAGCTCTTCGACGAAGACGTGTAGATGTGCATGTTTCAATTATTTGCTGTTTGATTTCTTTGTCAACATCAGCAAACTCACAGTGGGCTGCTAAACCCTGCAGACGTGTATGGTATTGATCAACAGTTTCATTAGAGAGTTGTTTTGCTCTCCTGAAATGCATAATTTCCATAGCAGTATTTTGCCTTGGTTTGAAATGCTCAGTTAATTTGGCCTTGGCAGTGTCATAATCTTTAGCACCACCAGTATCTTTCAGTGTATCAAAGATGTCACAAACTCTATCACCTGCATAGTGAAGCAGAAAGGCACGCTTTCTTTCAGCACTTTTGATGTCAGAAACTATCAACAAATTTTCAAACCTTTTAAGCCATTTGACCCACCTCTGTGACAGGTTTGTCTGGTCACAGTCAGGATCAAATGCAGGAAACTGAGGTATATTTGCCATTTTTACTGAATAAATTTAAACTTATCACTTAAAATGTTCCTCAGAATATATAACACTTACTGCACTGTATATGTTATTTAAGAATTCACTGTAATTACTTTAATTTTGCAAAGCACACAAGCATTTTAATGCAAAAGTTCACAACAGTGCACAACACAGCAGCAACTGACTTCTTACCTAGCCCTTGTGTACATGTGTTGTTCCTACTCACAGCAACACAGCAGTTGTTAGCAGTTGGTACAGCATTGGCAGCAGTTGGTACAGCAGTAGGCAGCAGTTGCAGCAGTTGGCAGCAGTTGGCAGCAGTAGGCAGCAGTTGGTTCACAGCGTGAAATTTTGTAGCACGGAGCGTCGTTTCGTAACCAAAACATCAGGTTTTGTACACTGCATCAAAGCGTCGTTTCGTACACAGCGTCGGCAGATTCCTCTCTCACAGCAACACTCAGCACAGCTTGGGTAGCACACAGCATTGGCCAGCACACAGCAACGGCCAGCACACAGCAACGATCAGCACACAGCAACAGTCAGCACACAGCATGGGGTTGCATACAGCATCGGGTATGGTGCTCACAGCTTCTCTTTCCTCCTCTGGGCGAGAGGCAGCATGCTCCTTCCTTGTGTTTTGTTGAACAAAATACCTGCGTTCCCAGTTCATCCTCGTCGCCAGTGTGGTGTCTGTGTATAGCTGAGATAGTCTTGGTAGTAAGGTTGATGTAAAGTCATTCCTGGTTACTGACTTTAATAATAATAAACGATTACATGATAGAGTAGCTCCCAAGCTTGGCAGGCGTCCTGTGTGCTGTTTACCTTCTCTCCTCTAGTGGCGTCCAGCCGCCGCACATAGAAAACGGATGGTACCATTTTCTGTGAACATGACAGTGGGCACTAGAAGAAAACCCAGACATAATAGCACTCACAGAAACAAAGCTAACGAAAATCATAACAAATGCAGTGTTTCCACAGGGCTACTATGTAGTGAGGAAAGAGAGAGAAGGGAGAGGAGGAGGTGGTGTGGCTTTGCTACTAAGAGAAGGTTGGAGTTTCGAAGAGATGGTAATTCAGAACTGTGAAGGTTTCAGGGACTACATATCAGGCACCATTGCAACTGGAGGACAGAAAATTATAATAGTAGTCATATATAACCCCCCACCGAATGACAGAAGACCCAGACAGGAATATGATAGAAACAACATGGCCACCATCAATATAATAGAGAGAGCAGCTTCTGTGGCTAGCAGGAACGGATCCAGACTTCTAATCATGGGAGACTTCAACCATGGGAAGATAGATTGGGGGAACAGAGACCCACACGGAGGCCCAGACACATGGAGAGCTAAGCTGCTGGATGTGGCAACAAGAAACTTTCTAAGTCAACACGTCAAGGGACCGACAAGAATGAGAGGAGGGGATGAACCAGCCTTGCTTGATTGATATTTACCCTAAATGAGTCGGATATAAGGGAAGTTAAGTTGGAAGCCCCTTGGGAATGAGTGATCATAGTGTATTGAGCTTTGAGTACCTGGTTGAGCTAGGAATTATCACCCCCAAAAAAGAACTGGGAACCAAAGGGCTGGCGTACCGAAAGGGAAACTATGAGGAGATGAATAAATTCCTATGGGATATACATTGGGACACAGAACTCGGAACCAAGTCCGTACAAGACATGATGGACTATGTCACCCAAAAATGTCAGGAGGCTGTAAGCAGGTTTGTCCCAGCCCAACAGGAAAAAACAGAGAAGCAAAGGAAGAATCCGTGGTTTAATAGGGAATGTATGAAAGCAAAGGAGCTGAACAAAAGGGCATGGAGGAACTTCCGTAATAACAGAACACCAGAAAGTAGAGAGAGATACCAGAGAACCAGGAACGAGTATGTCAGTGTGAGAAGAGCAGCTGAGAAAAGGTATGAAAATGATATAGCTAATAAAGCCAAGACTGAACCAAAGCTACTACACAGTCACATCAGGAGGAAGACAACAGTGAAGGAACAGGTGATTAAACTTAGGGTGGGCGAGGACAGGTACACAGAGAATGACAAAGAGGTGTGTGAAGAACTCAACAAAAGGTTCCAGGAGGTCTTTACAATAGAACAGGGAGATATCACGGCGCTGGGAGAGGTG
Organism: Procambarus virginalis; assembly: GCA_020271785.1. NCBI lineage: Eukaryota > Metazoa > Arthropoda > Malacostraca > Decapoda > Cambaridae > Procambarus > Procambarus virginalis. Next base: position 6,745 of record WNGS01084949.1, read on the forward strand.
GCAGCAAACCAGGTGACCTTGGATAGGTTCGAAATTACAAGAGATGAGGTCAAAAAGCACCTATTGGAGCTGGATGTGAGAAAAGCTGTTGGGCCGGATGGAATCTCGCCATGGGTATTGAAAGAGTGTGCAGGAGCACTTTGCTTACCACTCTCCATAGTGTATAGTAAGTCACTGGAAACGGGGGACCTACCAGAAATATGGAAGACTGCTAATGTAGTACCAATATACAAAAAGGGTGACAGACAAGAGGCACTGAACTACAGGCCAGTGTCCTTAACTTGTATACCATGCAAGGTGATGGAGAAGATTGTGAGAAAAAACCTAGTAACACATCTGGAGAGAAGAGACTTCGTGACAACCCATCAACATGGGTTCAGGGAGGGTAAATCTTGCCTTACAGGCTTGATAGAATTCTACGATCAGGTGACAAGAATTAAGCAAGAAAGAGAAGGGTGGGCGGACTGCATTTTTTTGGACTGTCGGAAAGCCTTTGACACAGTACCCCATAAAAGGTTGATGCATAAGCTGGAGAAACAGGCAGGAGTAACAGGTAGGGCGCTCCAGTGGATAAGGGAGTACCTAAGCAATAGGAAGCAGAGAGTTACAGTGAGGGGTGAGACCTCAGACTGGCGTGAAGTCACCAGTGGAGTCCCACAGGGCTCTGTACTTGGACCTATCCTGTTTCTGATATACGTAAATGATCTCCCAGAGGGTATAGACTCATTCCTCTCAATGTTTGCTGACGACGCCAAAATTATGAGAAGGATTAAGACAGAGGAGGACAGCTTGAGGCTTCAAGAAGACCTGGACAAGCTGCAGGAATGGTCGAACAAATGGCTGTTAGAGTTTAACCCAAGCAAATGTAATGTAATGAAGATAGGGGTAGGAAGCAGGAGACCAGATACAAGGTATCATTTGGGAGATGAAATACTTCAAGAGTCAGAGAGAGAGAAAGACCTGGGGGTTGATATCACGCCAGACCTGTCCCCTGAAGCTCATATCAAGAGGATAACATCAGCAGCATATGCCAGGTTGGCTAACATAAGAACGGCCTTTAGAAACTTGTGTAAGGAATCTTTCAGAACATTATATACCACATATGTCAGACCAATCCTGGAGTATGCGGCTCCAGCATGGAGTCCATATCTAGTCAAGCATAAGACTAAACTGGAAAAGGTTCAAAGGTTTGCCACCAGACTAGTACCCGAGCTGAGAGGTATGAGCTACGAGGAGAGACTACAGGAATTAAACCTCACTTCGTTGGAAGACAGAAGAGTTAGGGGGGACATGATCACCACATTCAAGATTCTCAGGGTTGATAAAGACAGGCTGTTTAACACAAGGGGCACACGCACTAGGGGACACAGGTGGAAACTGAGTGCCCAAATGAGCCACAGAGATATTAGAAAGAACTTTTTTAGTGTCAGAGTGGTTGACAAATGGAATGCATTAGGAAGCGATGTGGTGGAGGCTGACTCCATACACAGTTTCAAGTGTAGATATGATAGAGCCCAATAGGCTCAGGAACCTGTACACCTGTTGATTGACGGTTGAGAGGCGGGACCAAAGAGCCAGAGCTCAACCCCCGCAAGCACAACAAGGTGAGTACAACCAGGTGAGTACACACACACACACACTCAGAAAGAGCTGTAGAAGAAGCAAAAGTAGTAGATAAAATTGTTGGCCTCGTGGAAGTTCTTACAACCATAGGGAATGTGTGTGACTACAGGAGAATAGGCAGATATGTAAAAGGGAAAGATCGACCTTTGAGGATCACCCTAAATGGTGCCAAACAGATGGAAGAAGTACTAAGGAATGCTAGAAAATTTCAAAGTGATGAGGATGGGAAAGTGTGGTCGTTAAGACGAGATCTTTCAAAAGAAGATAGAGATACGGTGAAACTGAACCTCGCCGAGGCAAAACGTTTAAATGAGAGCAGGAATGAAGAAGAAATCAATTCTTTTTTCTACAAAGTGATAGGGGTAGGCAGACCAGTAAAGTGGTACATAAAGGCAAACCAACAAAATCATTAGAGAAAGGGGGAGTGAAAAATAAGAAGAGGGGGAACAAGTTCCTGAAGATTGCATACACCAACATAAATGGAGTAAGATACTGGAGTTAAGTGATATAATACAACTGCAGACACCAGACATTGTTGCACTCATGGAGACAAAACTTGAAGATGCTATTTTAAATGAGGTCATATTCCCAAGGGGCTACTCAATTTGGAGACGGGACAGAAAAATGAGGAAAGGCAGTGGCGTTGCTGTGCTGGTGAAAGAACACCTAAAGGTGAACGAAATAATGACTGCCAATCCACAAGAAGTTGACATAATAGCACTGGAGATCTGCCATGAGGATGATAAACTAATGATCATAAATGCATATAGTCCACCGCTAAGCAGCACATGGTCAAAGGAGGAGCTAGATAGTAAACGAGGTCTTATAACAATAATGAGAGAGATCATAGCGAGAGCGGATAACGATAGTTCACGACTGTTGATATTCGGTGACTTCAACTTGAAATCCATAGACTGGGAAGCATATGAAGCTAAAACAGAAGATTTCTGGACCTGTAAATTTGTAGACCTCATCCTGGAAACATTCTTGTATCAACATGTTAAACAAGCTACGAGAATGAGGGAAGGGGACGTTCCCTCCATGCTAGATTTGATATTTACCAGGAAGGAGGAAGAAATATTTGACATTCAGTACCCTCCTCCCTTGGGTAAAAATGACCATGTCTTTTTGGGAATAAAGTATGCAATGCGTTATAATCTGGAAGAAAATATGACAGTCGATGAAATTGAAAAACCTTATTTTAGGAGAGGACATTATGGCAACCTTAGAATTTTTTTTTACTGAGTATAATTGGACAGACTTGTTGCTAGGCAAGGAAGTGAATGAGATGTATGTCAAGTTTTGTGAAATATATGATAAAGGCACAAAAAAATTTATACCAAAACAGAGAAGCAGAACTAGGAAACAGGATTGGTTCAACAGAAAGTGCGAGAGGGCCAGAGACCAAAAGACACAAAAATGGAATCAACACAGGAAGAAGCCAAACCCCCAAACATACCAGCGATACAAAGATGCGAGAAACAACTACACGGCAGTGAGGAGAGAGGCAGAAAGAAATTTTGAAAAAGGGATTGCAGACAAATGTAAAACAGAACCAGGTCTATTCTAAAATTCATAAACAACATATTGCAGGTAAAGGATAATATTCAGAGGTTGAAAATGGGAAATAGATTCTCGGAAAATGAAAAGGAAATGTGTGAAACATTAAAGGAAAAGTTCTGGTCAATCTGGAAGATCCTGTGTATCGTATTTACTCAGTTTCTATGATCGAGCAACAGAGATATTACAAGAAAGAGATGGTTGGGTTGACTGCATCTATCTGGACCTAAAAAAAGGCTTTCGACAGAGTTCCACATAAGAGGTCGTTCTGGAAACTGGAAAATATTGGAGGAGTGACAGGCACGCTTCTAACATGGATGAAAAATTTTCTGACTGGTAGAAAAATGAGGGTTGTGATCAGAGGCAATGTATCGGACTGGAGAAATGTCACAGGTGGAGTACCACAGGGATCAGTTCTTGCACCAGTGATGTTTATTGTCTAGATAAATGATCTACCAGTTGGTATACAGAATTATATGAACATGATTGCTGATGATGCTAAGATAATTGGAAGGATAAGAAACTTAGATGATTGTCATGTCCTTCAAGATGACCTGAACAAAATAAGTATATGGAGCACCACTTGGCAAATGGAATTTAAAGTAATAAATGCCATGTTATGGAATTTGGAATAGGAGAACACAGACCCCATACAACCTATATATTATGTGAGAAATCTTTACAGAATTCTGATAAAGAAAGAGATCTAGGGGTGGTTCTAGATAGAAAACTGTCACCTGAGGACCACATAAAGAATATTGTGCGAGGAGCCTATGCCACGCTTTCTAACTTCAGAATTGCTTTTAAATACATGGATGGCGATATACTAAAGAAATTGTTCACGACTTTTGTTAGGCCAAAGCTAGAATATGCAGCGGTTGTGCGGTGCCCATATCTTAAGAAGCACATCAACAAACTGGAAAAGGTGCAAAGACATGCAACTAAGTGGCTCCCAGAACTGAAGGGCAAGAGCTACGAGGAGAGGTTAGAGGCATTAAATATGCCAAAACTAGAAGACAGAAGAAAAAGAGGTGATATGATCACTACATACAAAATAGTAACAGGAATTGATAAAATCGATAGGGAAGATTTCCTGAGACCTGGAACTTTAAGAACAAGAGGTCATAGATATATACTAGCTAAACACAGATGCCGAAGAAATATAAGAAAATTCACTTTCGCAAACAGAGTGGTAGACGGTTGGAACAAGTTAGGGGAAAAGGTGGTGGAGGCCAAGACCGTCAGTAGTTTCAAGGCGTTATATGACAAAGAGTGCTGGGAAGACGGGACACCACGAGCGTAGCTCTCATCCTATAACTACACTTAGGTAATTACACTTAGGTAATTACACACGGTGTTGAGTGATGAGGGAACACACAGACACGGTGGTGAGTGAACGCGCGTACACAGGTTGAAGACCACGTGTTGCAGTACACGGGGTAGGCACGGTGTGGCAGGAAAAGCTATATCCTCATAATAGCTGAAATGAAGTTATTTCGTACTAGGAACTCTCTCCCACACTGGGAACACATGTCATTATTCAACACTCACACAACCATAAACTTGTGGATGTGGTTGGATGGTTACGATAACGGGCAGATGGTAACATGCTGTCTGTATAACTCTGCTGAGACCATGCTAGGAGTCACATCTTATATCTCTCGTTTTCACTCATAATATCGTCAATTCAAATCTTCATGACCCCCGATTCTGGAGTGGGAACCGCGAATATGGAATGGAGATGACGAGTATAAGTTAGTGTCGCGTTTAGACTGT
>WNGS01084950.1:0-17805 GCA_020271785.1 Procambarus virginalis
TTTAGCCTGCAATTTCTGTATCTCATCCCGTCCTCAACATATACAGATACGTTTTGTAGTGGCTAAACTATATATTAAAGATAGCCACACGCACCACAACTCCCTCCACCCTCCCCCCCATTCCAGCACCTTCTGTACACACCTGGTCGACGCGCCTAACCCTTCAACTGCCAAACTAGCGACTTACGGCCATCCAGCTTCCTCATTGGCGCCAACCAACACACTCACTCCGTTTCCTCGCCAATCACAAGTCATCGCGCATTTTATTGTTGGATTCCCTTGCGTTTCTCCAGCCAAATATCATTGCTCGTAAGCTATGACCTCCTAAGTGACCCACCTTGTGTTGTCAAATAGAGTTTCATAGTTAGTGCATTTATTCCAGCATTCATATTTTATTACTTATTTCAATTCTCCTCCCCATTACTAATCTATTTCATGTTTATTTATTTTCACTTGACATTTGTTTTACCGAGTAAGCAAGATTTTGTGCATTTATTTCAATTTGTGTTTTTTTTATTGTATTTAAACTACATCGTTTATTATTGTGTTTCGTTTCTACCTTACAACAAATTACCAATCACCAGTCTTCTTTTTTTTTCTCTTCTCTTTTTTTTCCTTCTTTTTTATTTAATATGTGCCTTAAAACACACTGACACCTGCCTATTGGGAAGACTGCCGCTACCATTTCCCCACACTACCGTCACAATTATATATAAATCTATATATAATATTTTTTTTTAAACTAGAAGGGTTAAAACACCTCTGGTCAAGTGTAGGGACCCATACCTTCGGAGAAGAAAATAAGAAAACAGCGCCGGCACCTGATTCTTCATCATTACGCTGCAAATGTACCATAATTAATCATGTATATCGTAAATTTATTCTTCTGCACCAGAGTGTTGGCAGAACTACGTAGTATTTTTTATAAATATCTATCATAGATTTTAAGATTGTTTTCCCCAATTTTTCGTAATTATACCCCTTACAAGTTTTTCCTCAAGCAGTTATGGATGTAGCCAGGCCTCGCATCCCTGCAGATTTACATGTTTATTTGGGCTTCAGAGATATGTTTGGCGTGCTGTCACTCCAGATCTTGATTTCGTCCGTTTAAAAGGATTTCATTCCATTCTGATTCTTTGTCTGGCCTCCTGTTTTCCACCGCCTAGTCTCATTTCCTTAGATTCATTTACTTAGTTGAAATTAATAGTAGCACTTTGATGGACGCATCATTCATTTATGACATCTGTATCATTTGAGTGCCACAAACGGTCATACCAGTCAGTTCTTGATTTTCGCAGAATGTCACGAAATTGTTTTCTGTTATATTATCAACGATACTAACTGTGGACAGATTCAATCACAAACTTAAGTATTTGTTTTATGTAAATGGTAAATGACGTTTCAGTGATGAATGAATAAAACATATTCTGAACTGTACAGTGTTTTTACCAATATTCAATGATGCAATACAAAGAAATTAAATACAAATTGAATGAAATCTTAGTAATTCATGATGTAAATTTATATGGGTTTTGTTCATAGAGGCAGACAGTTTTTAGTTAAATTTCTTAGTATTGTTCCACATATCTTATATCTACTTTGAGCTTTTTTTTTTAGTTTAGTTATTGAGAGATATTTCCCTAGATTACTTTGAGTTCCTGAACTTATTAAAAACTAGAAATTTTTATTTATAGTGAGTTGGACAATTGATTGTCTTCTACTTTATATATTTACACTCCACCGTTATGCACACAGTTTTTAATTAACAGACGGATTGGCTTTATTTCAGTTTAATTTAAAAAAAAAACCGTTCACACTCAGTCAAAGAACCTAAAACTCAGTTCATAAGCTTGTTTTCTAAGCAACTTACCTTTTATACTTTTTTATTGCTCGCATTCAAACCATCAATAATGACGTTAAATTCAGTGTTCCTTCCCTCAGTTAAATCCAAGTAAACTTCACCATTACCGATATGAACTTTAATAAACCTACCACCCAGCCTCCAGCCCTAAAATGATGAATGTTCAATTTCTCAATGAATCAACTATTTCTAAATGTATATTCAGTGTTGTTTAAGAAAAACCGCACTACTCAGATGGTACAAATAAAACTGTGGGAGTGCTACAGGGCTGACACTGCGCAGCAGAGGATGTTGTTTCTGATCTGGATATTTTATCAAGTGTTTTGAAATTTCCGACACGAACCCCTGACACACAACAATAAAAATCGTTTGTCAGGAAAAACAAATTTTACTACAATATTAAATTTTCATAGTAGTGAAGCCAAGGTTTCCTCAAGTGCATAGCAGGGCAATTGCATCAGCAACCATATGTGTGCGATGATTATTATTATGTCTAACTTTGTTACCGACGTGGCTATGGTGTTTCAACGGTTTTAAGAAAATTAGTTACACCATGAATTCTAATCCAACTATTATATGTTTCTATTACTTAATTTCTTTCTACCGCGTTCCATTCATTAAAACGTGTTTCCTTCTAAATAAGTATAAATCATACACATTACTACCTTCCTTTCTTCATTCGTGAACGAACAAAACTCACACTTGTAAGACTTCGTGACTACCTCTGATTGAGGGAGGTAGGTCCTCCATTAAGAAAAATACTGCATGACTATCAAGAGGTGCTCCTGGCAATTGCTTTGTGATTGTGGGTTAAATTATCTCCACTTCTGCTGTCGATCCCTCCATTACGTGAGATCTCGTCCCTGCTGGTATTAAACTGTTTTCTTTTATTTTGACTCAAAGAATAATGATTCAGCCGGTTATACTTTGCATAATAATAAACCCAATAGCCTCTCATACTATTCATCAATAATTTTTTCAGAGTTGTCTAACAGCCCCAATTGCAATTGTAGTAATTTTTACATTGTAAACCATTGACAGATCTATCCACCTGTTTCAGCACGATGGAGTGCAGGGATGTAGCCACGAGGCCCCCACTGAGTGACCGCCTCTACAAATGCTCACCCATGTGTTTCTGATAGTAAATAGGGAAATAAATCGGCAGCAGATAATATTAATCAATAATTTCAATTACAGCCATAGAGGTACCTCCAACCAAATTATTCTATTTTTTGTATAATTTCTCTTGAATATAGACTATTAACAAACCCCACCCCCCCCCTCCCCAAGTTTATTCCCGGGCAACACCCAGTAAATAAAACTAAAAAAATCATACGTCCATTAGATACCGTTCACATCATTTAAATTAATCAATAAAATAATAAGGTGCCTCCTATGAAATTCCCCACATAATTTTATGGTCCTTTGAACGGATATCAAATTAGACTAGTCCATAACAAACGGATGCCGCAATTTAAATAAGTGGTTCACTGACGAAATTTAATAAAATCTAGTTCTTATTAATAAGGACAGCCAGAATTAAGTTGTAAATCAAATTATAAATTGTTCCGAAGCAAGTTACCTGCCATAATCGTATCTACTTGGCCAATCTTCATTATAATTTAAGTGATAGTCTTAAGCTGCCAGGCATAAAACGCTAATATTTAAAGTAGCATAGTGGCGCAGTCATTACCAACAAACGGCCACTATCCCTAACAGATACAAAATATCCAAGTACACGAGCAACGCTCATGACTTCTATTATTACCCATTAGTAAACGGCCGCCTTTGGAGTGGCCACCTATTTACCATAAGATATCTATATAGTTGACACAACATTCACCCCATCTCGCAACGCCAGCTAAGATAATTAACCACTTTAGGAGTAGATAATTATTCAAAAGAGAATAGCTCAGCTTAGTGTTTACTCTAAAGAACTCACCAACCAAAGAAATATCTTGGGGGTGTTAGTTTTCAGTTTTATACAAGCCACAGCTAATTGCATTTAATTATTGTCTCAGGAGAGTTATTGTGGGAGCCACATATATTCATTTCACAGCTCGACCATTCCATAAGAATATTTATCCAGACGGAGTCCAACTTACTAGAAATCGAGCATATGTTGTACCTCAAAAATTTGTTAATACTATAAAATATCATAGGAGGTTGTGGCAAGAAGGCCAACATAATTTGTATATATTTCCCCAATTTAAACTTCGTTTATTTCTAATAGAAAGAACAAAATCAAACAAATACAACTAGCATAACTGCAGCATTATTATTTATATAATTTTTCTCGGCCAACCTTAGATTGTGGGAGATAATTTTTAGGCTGTAGATGAACTAATGTCTCAACCTAACCGATCTATCTACTATTTGTGGCTTAACCCAACAAAGGTAGGATTCTCATTTAGCTAGCACTGTACGAAGAGTTGTACAGCCTAGTACACTATATAAATAATTGTCATGCGACCCGAATTATGGTGGGATATTAATTCATGAATTGTAATTTACCATATAATTTAATCATTAGACTTTTTTCATTGGTAAGTTTCATCTCTAGTGGTTACTGGGTATCACTAATACCACCGAAGGCGGAAATAAGGTCTACCCTAGGTAATCCGTAAGTTATTACTAGTGAACACTTCAAATCTTTTTATACATTTATACTTATTTGTATGCCAACCTCTAAGTGAGTAGAAATATTGCTTAATAAGAAATTAATACAAGTATACACACCAACAGTAAACACTTGTTCCAACCATATGAACAAGTGTCCCAGCTATATCAGTAATAGCCCAATAATCCTCAAAATCTTAAAACCCAATCAAACATGGATACAGCAGAGAAAATGAAAAGGACCCTTACCGATCTTAAACAATCCAACAAGCAAACCAAACACATCAACACAGCAATTTCTGTGTATCCCGCACAATCCTACAACCAACCTTAACAGCCCATGTCACCCTAAACGGTCCATTTGACCAGCATCTAAATGCAGATCCTCTAAATAATCCACCGTATTTTAAAACTGGAGTTATTTCCAGCAGCAACATAAGTTTTAACAAATCGAATTCAGAAAAGGTAGTAATTGATGAACTGGCTCAATTTAAGCACGATGTCAGATTAGACAATTAACTAATCGAGCACAATCGAAAGACTACAGGTTAGGCTGCTTCCATTTAATCAATTAATTGCCCAAAAATTGGTGTAACCACTGCCAACCTTCGTAACATTGCCTCCACCCTACGTTTAAACTGCTTCATCAGTTTACCACAATTCCTCGGAACAGATATGAATTTGAAAGAGTTTTCGTAAAAATTTGTTGACTCATGGCCTCTCAAAACCATATTCTAAAACTACAAATTCAACAACTTCAAGCTCAACTAAATTAATCTTTAAACTATAATCTCCCTTTACATTAACCAGTTATGCTTTGATCTCCGTCCAGCTCTTTAAGGATAATTATGCTGGCACAGAGAGAGCTGTTACAAACCTAATAAAAAAAATTGTGGACTTAACCATTTACAGATTGTTCCTTGTATCCACCCCCAAACCTTTAGATTGGAGCTTGAGGCCTTACTTAAAGCACTTAGCCTCAAGGTTAACCTAAAGGGGGCTGAGTGGTTGACCAAAGTGATTATAAGATGCAAGTTACCCAGTGAAACACTGGCCAGTTGTGTCCTTGTTTTTATTATATATATACATATATATATATATATCTATATAGATATATTATATTATATATATAATATATATATTATCCCCTCTTTATTTCTATCTCTCTCTCTATCTCTCTTATCCTCTCTCTAATCTTTCTCATCTCTTCTCTTATTACATCTTTCTCTCTCATCCCCGCGTTCTCTCTCTCGCCCCACCCCCCCGCGGCGCGCACCGCCCGCGATCGCACTCCTTGTTCTGATCTCTCTCTTCTCTCTTCCTCTCTCTATATCATCTCTACTCTCCTTCTTCTCTTCTCTCTCTCTCTCCTCTCCCTCCCTCCCCCCTCTCTCCTCTCTCTCTCTCTCTCTCTCTCTCTGCTCTATCTCTCTCTCTCTCTCTCTCCTCTCTGTATCCATACTCGCTTCACCCCTCCCCCGGTCCCACCCCCCCCTTGTCCGTTTTCCCTGGTCCCTTGCCTCTTACTCATCCACCTTTGGTCCCCCCCAGCACTATTTAGGTTACAACCTTTGAGCTAAGTGTTTTAAGTAAAGACTCAAGATCCAATCTAAAAGTTTGGAGGGATTTACAAGAACAATCTGTAAATATTAAGTCCAACAATTTTTTTATAGGTTTGTACCACTCTCTCTTGTCAAGCATAAGTTACTGACTCTTAAGAGCGGACTGCGAGATCTAGCTATCAATACTGGTTATGTTAAATCGGAGATTACCTTAAAGCTTCTCCCTTTAAGTTGACTTGTAAGTTGGTGAATTTGGTTTTTTGGAATATTGGGTTATGAGCCCCTGAGTCAACAAATTTATTCCGAAACTCTTTCCAACTTTCATCCTCTGTTCCAGAAATTGGGTAAACTATTGAAGCAGTTTAACGTTCTGTTTGAGCACTTGTTAGAAGGTGCATTGTTAATTTTATTCTTGGCATATTTTTTGATAAATGGATGCTCCTAACCTGTAAGTCTTTTCGTAATTGTGCTAGATTAGTCCTAAACATTGTCTAAATTCTGCATCTGTTGTTAAATTAGAGGCCTTCATCATTACTACCGTTTTTGACCTTCGTTTTTCAACTTATTTGTTGCTAGCTGGAAATACTTTGCCATTTTTAAGTAATCAACTTGGTGATTCTTTAGACGTCATGGCATTCTATTGATCTGTCTGGTTCATACCTTTTTAGGTGCACATGGGTTCGTTAAGTGTGGTTGTAGGAATTGTGCGGATACACAGAAATTTGGCTTGTTTTAATGTTTTTGGTTGCTGTTATTGTTTAAGATCGTAAGGTCCTTTTATTTTCTCTGCTATATCCATTTTGATTGTTGTTTAAGTCTTTGTGGATTATGTTGGCTATTAAGATATAGCTGGACACTTTGTGCATATGGTTGGAAAAGTACTGTTTGGTGATAACTTGTATTTATTTCCCTTCATTAAGCATATTTTCCTACCTCACTTAGAGGTTGGCATACAAATTAATATCAATTTTACATATTATGAGGTACTTCAGTATCCACTAACAACTACAGTATACCTAGGTTAGACCTTCATTTCCGCCTTCGGTTGGATTAGTGATACCCGTACCTCAGAGATGAAATTACAATGGAAATAAAGTAATAATGTTAAATATATGGTAAATACAATTCATGAAATTAATAATTCCCACCTAATTCGGGTCTGCACATTATTTATATAGTGACTAGCACTGGTACATTCCTCAGTACGTGCTAGCTAAATTAGAAATCCTACCTAACTTTGTTGGGTTAGCACAAATAAGTAGATTAGGCTAGGTTGAGCAACATGTAGTTCAGCTACAGCCTAAAATTATCCTCCCCACATCTAAGGGTTGGCGAGAAAATTATATAATATAATAATTGCAGTAATGGAAATAGTGCTATTTTGTTTGATTTTGTTCTAATTAGAAATAAACACAGTTTTAAATTGGGAAATATATACAAATGATGTTTGGCCTTCTTGCCACAACTTCTTATGATATTTTATAGTATTGACAAATTTTTTGGGACACATATGCTCGCGATTTACTAGTAAGGTGGACTCCGTCCTGGATAAATATTCTTATGGAATGGTCGAGCTGTGAAATGAATATATGTGGCTCCCAACCATAACCTACACTCCCTGAGACAATAATTAATGCAATTGAAATGTGCGCTTGTAAAAACTTGAAACTAACACCCGCCAACGAATTATTTCTGTTGGTTGGTAGGTTCTATTAGAGTAAAACACTAACAGCTTGAGCTATTCTCCTTGAAATAATTAATTATACTCCTAAAGTGGGGTTAATTATCTCAGCTGGGTTGCGAGATGGGTGAATGTTGTTGTCACATATAATATATAAATATTATAGGTTAAATAGTGGTGGCCACTTCCAAAGCCTGCCGTATACTGGTATAATAGAAGTCAGATGACCTGTTGCTCCTGGTGACCTGAATATTTGTATATCTGTTTTGAGGTAGAGTGCTAGTTTCTGTCTGTGGTAAGTTGACTGTGGGCGGGCCACTATTGCCTACTTTAAATATTAGGTGTTTATATTGCCGGCAGCTTCAGAGACTACAACCTTAATTATTATGAAGATGCCAAGTTAGACTACGAATTAATGGCAGGTAACTTGCTGCCGAAAGATTTATATTTGATTAAGAATAAGCTTAAATTTCCTGGCTGTCCTGTATTAATTAAGAACTAGATTTTATTAATTTCGTCAGTGAACATTATGTGTTCAATTTGGTACACTGGTTTGTTTATGGATAGTCTAATTTTGACTATCCTGTTCATAAAGGAACATAAAATTATGTGTGGGGAATTTCATAGTAGGCACCTTACTTATTTTATGATTCATTTAAATGAGTGAACTGTAATAAGTGGACTGTATGATTAGTTTTTCTTCTACTGGGTGTTGCCCTGTATATATAATCTTGGGGGAGAGGGGGGGTTTGATTCAATAGTTATATCAACTATAAATTATACAAAATAATATTAATTAATTTGGTTAGTGAGCTACTCTAATGGCTTGTTATTGATTATTGATGTATAATCTTATCTGTCCTGCCAGATTTATTTCCTCATATTTACTATCAGAAACACATGGGTGAGCATTTGTAGAGGCGGTCACTCAGTGGGGGCCTCGTGGCTACATCCCTGCACTCCATCGTGCTGAAACAGGTGGATAGATCTGTCAATGGTTTACAATGTAAAAATTACTACAATTGCAATTGGGGGGGCTGTTAGACAACTCTAGAAAATTATTGAATGAATAGTTATGAGAGGCTTACTTGGTTTAGTTATTATGCAAGCCTCAATAACCCGGCTGAATCACTTATCTTTTGAGCTCAAATAAAAGTAAAACGAGTTTAATACAGCAGTTGACGAGATCTCACGTAATTGGAGGATGCGGACAGCAGAAGGGTGGTAAGATAATTAAATTCACCCACAATCACAAAGCAATTGCCAGGAGCACCTCTTGATAGTCATGCAGTATTTTTCTTAATGGAGGACCTACCTCCCTCCCACTCGAGGTTAGTCACGCAGTCTTACAAGTGTGAGTTGTTCGTTCACGAATGAAGAAAGGAAGGTAGTAATTTATGTATGATTCTATTATCTCGATTAGAAGGAACACGTTTTTAATGCATGGAACGCGGTAATGAAAGAAATTAAGTAATAGAAACATATAATAGGTGGATAGAATTCATGGTGTAACTAATTTTCTTAACGTGTGAACAATCGCACACGTCGGTTAAAAAGTTAGACATAATAATAATCATCGCACACATATGGTTGCTGATGCAATTGCCCTGCTATGCACTTCGAGGAAACCTCTGGCGTTCACCTACTAGAAATTAATATTGTAGTAAAATTTGTTTCCTGACACAACGAATTTATCTTGTTGTGTCAGGGGTTCGGTGTCGGAAAGTTTCAAACACTTTGATCAAAATATGCAGATCAGCAATATCCTATGTTGCTGATGTGTCAGTCCCTGTAGCATAATCCACAGTTATTTTGCTCCCATCTTGAGTAGCTGCGTTTTCTTAAACAACACTGAATATACATTTTAGAAAAAATAGTATGATTCATTGAGAAATAAAATTCATCATTTTAGGGCTGAGGCTTGGGTGGTAGGTTTATAAAGTTCAATATCGGTTAATGGTGATAAGTTTACTATGGATTTACCTGTGAGGGAAGGAACACTGATTTATCGTCATTATTGATGGTTCGAATGCTGAGTAAATATAAAACGTATATAAAAGGTAAGTGCTGTAGAAACAAAGCTTCTGAACCTGGTTTTAGGTCTGTTGACTGAGTGTGAACGAATTTTTTTTAAATTAAAACTGAATAAATGCCACATCCGTCTTGTTAATTAAAACTGTATGCATAACGGTGAGTGTAAACATATATAAAGTAGAAGACAATCAATTGTCCAACCCACTATAAATAAAAATTTCTAGTTTTTAAGAAGTTCAGGAACTCAAATTTAATCTAGGCAATAATCTCTCCTCAATAATAACTAAAAAAGCTCACCATTAGATATAAGATATGTGGAACAATACTAAGAAATTTAACTAAAAACTGTCTACCTCTATGAACAAAACCCATAAATTTACTTATCATGGAATTACTAAGATCATTCATTCAATTTGTATTTAATTTCTTTGTATTGCATCATTGAATATTGGTAAAAACACTGTTTACAGTTCAGATATATGTTTCTATTCATCTCTTATCACTGAAGCTCATTTACCATTTACATAAACAAATACTTAAGTTTTGTGAATTGAATCTCGTCCACAGTATAGTTTCATCGTTGATATATAACAGAAAACAATTATCGGTGAAATTTATGAAAATCAAGAACTGAACTGGTCTGACCGTTGTGGCACTCAATGATTACCAGATGTCCATCAAATGAATGAATGGTCCATCAAAGGGCTACTAAAGTTCAACCTAAGTAAATGAAATGTAAATGCAATGAGACTAGGCGGTGGAAACAGGAGACCAGACTAAGAATTCAGAATGGGAGATGAAATCCTTTATGAAACGGACAGAAATAAAGATCTAGGAGTTGACATCACGCCAAACCTATCTCCTGAAGCCCACATAAAAATAGTAACATCTGCAGGGGATGCGAGCCTGGCTAACATCATAACTGCCTTGAGGAAACTGTGTAAGGGGGTATATTACGAAAAAATTCGGGAAAATCTTAAAATTATGATATATTTATAAAAAATACTACGTAGTTCTGGCAACACTTTGGTGCAGACAGAATAATTTTACGATATAAATTGATATATTTATGGTACATTTGCATGCGTAATTGTGCAGAATCAGGTGCCCCGCGGCTGTTTTCTTTATTTTCTTCTCCGAGGCTATGGGTCCCTACACTTGCACCAGAGGTGGTACCCCTTCTAGGTTTAAAAAATATATATATATATATATATATATATATATATATATATATATATATATATTGTGACGGTAACGTGTTGGAAATGGTGGTCGGCAGTCTTCCAACTAGCAGGGGTCAGTGCTGGGCCACATATTAAATAAAAAAAAAAAGGAAAAAAAGAGAAAAAAAAAGAATGACTGCGTGATTGGTAATCTGTGGTAAGGTACGAAACGTAAAACACAATAATAAACGATGTAGTTTAATAACAATAAAAAACACAAATTGAAATAAATGCAAAATCTTGGCTTATGGTAAAAAATGTCAAGTGGAAAAATAAATAAACATGAAAATAGATTACGTTAATGGGGAGGAGAATTGACTAACAAAGGTAAATAAAATATGAATGCTGGAATATATGCACTAACTATAAACCTCTATTTGACCACACAAGGTGAGTCACTTAGGTGTTCATAGTCTGAGAGCACACGATATTCTGGCTGGCAGAAACGCAAGGGACTCCAACAATAACTGGCGATGACTTGTGATTGGCGAGGAACCGGAGTGGTGTGTTGGTTGGCGGCCAATGAGGAAGCTGGATGGCCGCAAGTCGCTAGTTAGGCAGTTGAAGGGTTCGGCGCGTCGACCAGGTGTGTACAGCAGGTGCTGGAGTGGGGGAGGAGGGAGTTGCTGGTGCGTGTGGCTATCTTAATATATACGTTTAGCCACTACAAAACGTATCTTGTCTATTGATGATGACGGGATGAGATACAGAAATAGCAGGCTAAATCTCTGATAAGAGATTATCGTCACAATATATATATATATATATATATATATATATATATATATATATATATATATATATATATATATATATATATATATATATATATATATATATATATATATATATATATATATATATATATATATATATATATATATATATATATATATATATATATATATATATATAATATATATATATATATATATATATATTATTATATATGAATATATATAATATACGATGAATATATATACGATGTCTGAATATATATATATATATATATATATATATATATATATATATATATATATATATTGGTAGCTGTCTTTCCTGTAAACATATGTTGTTAAATATGACCGAAAAGGTAAGATTAATAATTCTAACACGAATTTTCTCAACATTTCTTATGTTTCTTTTTACTGTCGATATTAATTGAAAAATCAATTCACCAAAATTCACTTTTATTTCTGGTCTGACGCGATGTCTGAATGCGTTTCGTAATAACTTATTACATTTTCAAAGACTTTAGTTTACACACACAACTGTAACTGGTAAACACCCAAATCCTCCATAATTATCCTCGCATTTGGGTGAGGTGATTAGGTACAACAGTTTTGGGTGAGGTGAACAAACTTGTGACAAACACAAGACAAAACACGAAACAATGGGTATAAATTGGATATGAGAACGTAAGACTGGAAGTAACTGCAGAGGGCATATTGACCCATACTCCCTCTTGATGATTCTATATTGGTTCAGAGTCTTGAATTGGGTAGAATATAGTTGGGTATTAATTGGCTGTTGATTGCTGGTGTTGATTTTTTTGTGTGTAGTGTCTCGCAGATGTCGAGCCTCCTGCTATCGCTGTATCTGTCGATGATTTCTGTGTTGTTTGATAAGATTTCTCTGGTGATGGTCTGTTTGTGAGAAGAGATTATATGTTCCTTGATGAAGCCCTGTTGTTTATGCATTGTTAATCGTCTGGAAAGAGACTTTGTTGTCTTGCCTATATACTGAGTTCTTTGGGGCTTACAGTCTCCAAGTGGGCATTTGAAAGAATAGACGACGTTGCTTTCCTTTAAGGCGTTCTGCTTTGTGTCTGGAGAGTTTTTCATGAGTAGGTTGGCCGTTTTTTTGGTTTTATAGTAAATCGTCAATTGTATTTTCTGATTTTTGTTTGTAGGGATAACGTTCCTAGTAACAATATCTTTCAGGACCCTTTCCTCCGTTTTATGAGATGTCGAAAATAAGTTCCTCTAAAATAGTCTAATAGGGCATACATGTGTTGTGTTAGTTGACTCTTCAGAGGTTGCATGGCGTTTCACCTTTCTTTTTATGATTTTTTGTTTTCAACAAAACTGTTAGAGAAGTCGTTGTTGATTAGAACCTGCCTTACCCTACAGAGTTCTTCATGAACTTGCATGCATCCTGAGCTGTGCCTGAGAGCACAGTCGACATAAGCGTTGACAACACTCCTCTTTTATCTATTTGGGCTGTCACTATTTGCATTGAGACACATTCCTATGTTTGTTTCCTTAGTGTAGACTGCAGTGTGGAAGCCTCCGCTCCTTTCCATGACTGTTACATCTAAAAAGGGCACCTTCTCATCCTTCTCCATCTCATAAGTGAAACTCAACACAGAATTCCGCTAGAATGCTTCCTTCAGCTCCTGCAGACGTTTGACATCGGATACCTGCGTAAAAAGGTCGTCAACATACCTGCAGTATATGGTAGGTTTCAAGTCCATGTCAACTATGACTTGCTCGATGATACCCATGTAGAAGTTCGCAAACAGGACACCTAGGGGAGAACCCATGGTGACCCCATCTACTTGCTTATACATGTGCCCATCTGGGCTCAAGAAGGGTGCCTCCTTAATGCAAGCTTGGAGTACTTTCCTTAGTATGTTTTCTGGTGTGTCAAGAGGAGTACAAGCCGGATCATGATACACTCAGTCCGCTATCATCCCAATTGTTTCCTCCACAGTTACCTTGGTAAACAGTGATTCTACGTCCAACGAGGCTCTTATCCCTGTGGCCCGTGTTCCCCTCAGTAGGTCAATAAATTCCTTTGGAGACTTCAGGGTGAAAGCACAAGGTACATAAGGAGTCAGCAAACTGTTGAGTCGCTTATCCAGTCTGTACGTGGTGTGGGTATCTGGCTGATGATTGGCCGAAGTGGGTTTCCAGGCTTGTGGGTCTTGTCTTTTTTATTCGCATACTCAGGTTTGTATTCCCCAATAAACTTTGGCAGGTGGAGTCTGGATTTCTTGGCGTTCACAGTTTCGGTCAATCTGTTTACCTTTGTTTTCAATTCGGCTGTAGTGTCCTTCGTTACCCTTTGGAATTTAGTTTGGTCAAAGAGTATGAGGTTAATTTTTGCCAGATATTCGTCTTTTATAAGAATAACGTATATTGGCGACTTGTCACTTATCTCCTTGTTCTCACGAAGGCTCTTGGCTGCCGCTTTGAGCTCAGGGGACAGTATGGTGCTTCTGTAGTTGCCTCGAATCTTTCCTTTCTGCAATAAGTTCTGCTTGAAAGGTGTCTTTAATGGTAACCTTCTTTTGCGTCTCGAGGTCGAATATGTCGTCCAACAAGATCTCCAACTCCACTTTCCGTGCCATCTCACTTGGTCTGGACATAATGTGACAGTTTATACCCAGATTTAGGAGAGTGATTTGGTCCTCAGTAAGGCTGATTCCAGCAAGGTTCAAGAAGCCATCTCTGGATACTGGAATCGCTATAGGTCCTCCATATAATGTTGTTAGTTTCTTGATGATCCTGGTTTCGGTACTGTGGCGATGTCGATCTGTGAGGATGTCGAGGTGTTGGTCGATACGAGTACGGAGGTTTTCGTGGAAGTTTCTGTTCCTTCATTGGTTTGTAGCATGAAACAGTTGCGTTTTGTTGAATTAATTGTTTTCGACTACCTAACCTACCTAACCTAACCTAACCTAACTTTTTCGGCTACCTAACCTAACCTAACCTATAAAGATAGGTTAGGTTAGGTAAGGTAGGGTTGGTTAGGTTCGGTCATATATCTACGTGAATTTTAACTCCAATAAAAAAAATTGATCTCATACATAATGAAATGGGTAGCTTTATCATTTCATAAGAAAAAAATTAGAGAAAATATATTAATTCAGGAAAACTTGGCTTATTAGGCAAATCTGGCATTGCATAGTAGGCCAAAAAGTGAGTTCTGGCTACTAGGTACGACATATATATATATATATATATATATATATATATATATATATATATATATATATATATATATATATATATATATATATATATATATATATATATATATATATATATATATATATATATATATATATATATATATATATATATGCTACACCACAGTCTCCGTGGTGTAGTGGTAAGACACTCGCCTGGTGTTCCGCGAGCTCTATGTCATGGGTTCGTATCCTGGCCGGGGAGGATTTACTGGGCGCAATTCCTTAACTGTAGCCTCTGTTTAACGCAACAGTAAAATGTGTACTTGGATGAAAAAACGATTCTTCGCGGCTGGGGATCGTATTCCAGGGACCTGCCCGAAACGCTACGCGTACTAGTGGCTGTACAAGAATGTAACAACTCTTGTATATATCTCAAAAAAAAAAAAAACATAACAATGACAACACAGAAGACACTGTTCAACATAACAGGCCAATTACACCTGATTAATCTTTGTATGTAGATAGGAGCTGCTTCGTATGGGCCAATAGGCCTTCTGCAGTTACCTCTATTCTTATGTTCTTATGTGCTTCACCCCCCATTTATCCCTTATGTATCCCCCATGTTTTTACCTTTATTGTCTTATCACTTGACCCAGTGCAGGTATAAATTAACCAATTCTGAAAATTCTTTTCACTTGAGAATGAACCATGGAGGTTCGTAACGTGCAAATTGTATAAATAAGTGCAATACATTTTATAGTAATTCACTTTTTTTCTTCACCTTGAAATTACAAAAATGAGTTTGGAGAACTCCTCTTTCAGCTAAGCCCTGATGCTAAGAAAATAGTTAGAGGGATAGAAGCCCTAAATCAGAAGATAGTAAATACAGAATATGCGGTCATATTCAATGAGACATGTTTAAAAAAAAACTGCTGCCAGTATACACCAATATATATATATATATATATATATATATATATATATATATATATATATATATATATATATATATATATATATATATATATATATATATATATCAACTGAAAACTCACACCCCAGAAGTGACTCGAACCCATACTCCCAGGAGCAACGCAACTGGTATGTACAGGGATGCCTTAAACCACTTGACCATCACGACCGGACATAAGGAAGTGATAGCCTGAGCTATATGAACCACTTCCCCGCCGGCACCTGGATGGTTATCTTGGGCATAGCATTTTATCAAATCACCTCTTTTTTTGGGGCAACACGTGAGGAACACAAATGCAAACAAGCCTGAATGGTCCCCAGGACTAGATACAACTGAAAACTCACACCCCAGAAGTGACTCGAACCCATACTCCCAGGAGCAACGCAACTGGTATGTACAGGGATGCCTTAAACCACTTGACCATCACGACCGGACATAAGGAAGTGATAGCCTGAGCTATATGAACCACTTCCCCGCCGGCACCTGGATGGTTATCTTGGGCATAGCATTTTATCAAATCACCTCTTTTTTGGGGGCAACACGTGAGGAACACAAATGCAAACAAGCCTGAATGGTCCCCAGGACTAGATACAACTGAAAACTCACACCCCAGAAGTGACTCGAACCCATACTCCCAGGAGCAACGCAACTGGTATGTACAGGGATGCCTTAAACCACTTGACCATCACGACCGGACATAAGGAAGTGATAGCCTGAGCTATATGAACCACTTCCCCGCCGGCACCTGGATGGTTATCTTGGGCATAGCATTTTATCAGTTTTTTATCAGTTTTTATATGAGTTTTCAGTTGTATCTAGTCCTGGGGACCATTCAGGCTTGTTTGCATTTGTGTTCCTCACGTGTTGCCCCAAAAAAAGAGGTGATTTGATAAAATGCTATGCCCAAGATAACCATCCAGGTGCCGGCGGGGAAGTGGTTCATATAGCTCAGGCTATCACTTCCTTATGTCCGGTCGTGATGGTCAAGTGGTTTAAGGCATCCCTGTACATACCAGTTGCGTTGCTCCTGGGAGTATGGGTTCGAGTCACTTCTGGGGTGTGAGTTTTCAGTTGTATCTAGTCCTGGGGACCATTCAGGCTTGTTTGCATTTGTGTTCCTCACGTGTTGCCCCAAAAAAAGAGGTGATTTGATAAAATGCTATGCCCAAGATAACCATCCAGGTGCCGGCGGGGAAGTGGTTCATATAGCTCAGGCTATCACTTCCTTATGTCCGGTCGTGATGGTCAAGTGGTTTAAGGCATCCCTGTACATACCAGTTGCGTTGCTCCTGGGAGTATGGGTTCGAGTCACTTCTGGGGTGTGAGTTTTCAGTTGTATCTAGTCCTGGGGACCATTCAGGCTTGTTTGCATTTGTGTTCCTCACGTGTTGCCCCAAAAAAAGAGGTGATTTGATAAAATGCTATGCCCAAGATAACCATCCAGGTGCCGGCGGGGAAGTGGTTCATATAGCTCAGGCTATCACTTCCTTATATCCGGTCGTGATGGTCAAGTGGTTTAAGGCATCCCTGTACATACCAGTTGCGTTGCTCCTGGGAGTATGGGTTCGAGTCACTTCTGGGGTGTGAGTTTTCAGTTGTATCTAGTCCTGGGGACCATTCAGGCTTGTTTGCATTTGTGTTCCTCACGTGTTGCCCCAAAAAAAGAGGTGATTTGATAAAATGCTATGCCCAAGATAACCATCCAGTGCCGGCGGGGAAGTGGTTCATATAGCTCAGGCTATCACTTCCTTATGTCCGTCGTGATGGTCAAGTGGTTTAAGGCATCCCTGTACATACCAGTTGCGTTGCTCCTGGGAGTATGGGTTCGAGTCACTTCTGGGGTGTGAGTTTTCAGTTGTATCTAGTCCTGGGGACATTCAGCTTGTTTGCATATATATATATAGAATTATATAATATTATATATTATATATAT
>WNGS01084974.1:0-25224 GCA_020271785.1 Procambarus virginalis
AAAAGAAGAACAGGAAAGAGAGATGGCCCTACTCCGTGAGCGTGAACGAGTACAGCTGGAAGTAAAACAACGTCACCTGGAGATGCAACGTGAGCATGACAAGCAGCAAGCGGCTATGGCTATAGAATGTCGTCGACAAGAACTAGAGTTGGAAACTACCCACCAAGCTCAACACCAACAAGCTGCAGCTAGTCTTCCTCAAGTTTCAATGTCTCCTATGCAAGTAAGTTAATGCCACAGTTCGTAGAGTCAGAGATTGACGTCTTTTTACAACCTTTGACACCCTTGCTAATCAACTTAGCTGGCCTGCCGACCAATGGGCTACCCTTCTCAGAGTACATCTTACAGGTAGACCAGCAGTCACACTCAGTACTTTGGCGTCTGAGAATGACTACAAGACCATGAAACAAGCAGTGTTGGACGCCTACCTTCTCTCCACCGAAAGCTACCGACGAAAATTCCGTGATTACATAAAGGCAAGTACCACCACCTTTTTAGAATTTGCCAACACCAAACGGAGATATTTTATGAAATGGCTGGAAGCAGCACATGTATCTACCTTTACAGAGCTCATCAACCTCATGCTACTTGAAGAATTCTTAAGACGTGTACCTCCTCCTGTTCGTTTATATTTAGCAGATAAAGAAGAGACCGACCTAGTGAAATGTGCGAAGTCGGCTGACACTTACAGCCTCATCCACCGGCTGACACCAGAACCACCTACCAGTAAGAAGTCTTGGTACAGTTACGAGAAAGTGAATACAGACCAAGCTACCTCGCAATTGTACTGTAAGTATTGTAGACTCTATTGACATACCATAGAAAAATGTGGTAAGTCTCAATACAAAGGTAATACTGAATCCACCAAACCCAAACAGACTCCTCCTAAGTCCGGTAAGCCTGTGATGAATGTTGGTGTTCATGTTAATGATCTTTCTCTCTTCAGTAAACATCTGTTTCCTGGAACTATCACTAACAACGGTTCAGATTCTGAGGGACGTTTTAAACTTAAGATCTTGAGGGACACAGCGGCTCTTCAATCAATACTATTGAAATCAGCTGTGCCCAATGTCGCCTATACCGGAGAAACTGTCTTCATCACTGACCTCACTGCGACTACTCCTTATCCTCTCGCCAGAGTCCACCTGGATTGTCCCTTCGTGACCGGTGAAGTCCAAGTCGCCGTCAGGGAAAAGACTTTTCCCATGCCTGGAGTACAACTTCTCCTGGGCAACAACTTGGCAGAAGACCTGCAACCGACAAACCTGATCGTCACGGAAAAACCCCAGGTGTGTACCTCTGTTATGGATAATCCGATTTTTGAGCATGTTCCAGCAAAGGTTCAAGAGAGTGATGAAATTTCTCCTCCGGTTTTGGTGACCACCCGTGCACAAGCTGCACGACCGCAACCAGCTGACTCTACTACTACCGCTGTCCCTCAAGACCCTTTCAAACTACCCCCAAATCTCACCGCTTTGGAGTTCCGTTAGTTACAGAGGGAAGATCTTACCTTGACACCATTATTCTTTCAGGCTGAGACTCAATCTGACAGTATCCCTGGGTTCTTCCTAGAGAACGAGTTGCTCTACCACAGATACAGACCCAGTAAACTGAAGGAGGAGGACGATTGGGCCAACGTCGAACAACTAGTGATTCCTACCAGCCTGCAGCCCACTATTCTACACCTGGCCCACGGAGCACTGTCACTCTACGGTTTTAACAAGACCTACCATGGGATTCGACATGAATACTACTGGCCAGGTATGGTTAATGATGTCAAACAACACGTAAAACGATGTCATACATGTCACATGGCAGGTAAACCGAACGTCTCTATCCCCAGAGAACCACTGACACCCATCCAGATGCCTGCGGAACCTTTCCACAGACTTATTATTGACTGTGTTGGTCCTTTACCTCGGACCAGTTCCGGCAACGCCTATATACAAACCATCCTGTGTCCTACCACCAGATTCCCCATAGCAGTTCCAGTAAAGAACATTACGGCTGCTACTGTGGTGAAAAATTTGCTGAAGATCTTCACCCAGTATGGATTTCCAAGGGAGATTCAGAGTGACTGTGGCACCAACTTCACCAGTGATCTCTTCAAACGGACACTGGAAGAGTTCAACATCACACAGGTACTGTCCAGCCCCTATCATCCTGCGTCACAGGGTTCTCTTGAGCGTAGTCATCAGACTATCAAAGCACTCCTAAAAAAGTTTTGCAATGAGACCTCTAAGGATTGGGATAAACAACTTGATCTCATCATGTCAACCTACTGAAGCTATATCATGGTACTCCTCCCACTGTGCTAATTAACTACTCAACCTTTACAGGTCCATACAGCCACAGTGAGACCTTCCCTGCTTCTCCTCCCGAAAGCCCTGACACTGAGGCAGCGCTTTCCAACTCGGAAATCCTAACTGATATCCATAATTACTTTCAGGACAATAATAGTGCTCCTTTACCATGTTCTAATACTATTCTCGCCTCGCCAGATATCCCCAAGCCTTTCATCCTCCATGTCGACGCCAGTGGTACCGGCATCGGGGGTGACCTGATGCAACAAAGAGGCGTAGAGATTCTACCTACTAGCTACCAGGAACTACAGCACGATCAAAAAGGAGCTACTCATCGTCCTGAACAGGCAGCACTTTGCACCATACCTGCAAAGTACTCGGTCTACCACCATCTACACGGACCACAACCCTCTTCACTTCCTGCAGCCAGCCCAACTCAACAATCGACTACGTCTACGATGGGCTTGCTAGCTGCAGAATTTCAGCCTGGAGATTGCTACACCCAGGAGTCTGACTACATCATATCAGACGCCCTCTCCAGCATCACTGAGGTAGAGACTGCTCCACCTATTACTCTACCTCCTGAAGACGTGACTTCACCGGAACTGCAGGCTTCGGGGGAGAGTTGTGACGATAATCTCTTTCAAGAGAGATTGAGCCTGCTCTTCCCTTCAGTAGTCACGTCTAATGCTACATTTAAGATACGTTCAGCAGTAGCAAAACGTTTGTCAAGGCAGCCACACGCACCTGCATACCCCACCTGCACTCCGCCACACTCCTCACCGGCTCAGCGCGACACTTCAACAAGCTAACTACCAGTCTTCACCTGCCTGCATCCTGATTGGTTGATGTCGCCATCAGCACACCTGCACTCGCACCACGCACGCCATCTAGCCAAGTTGACGTCTAGGTCGCACCAGCAGATTCTCCTCAGAATATTCTCGTGCTTGTAGCTGTGAACACCTAACTGATATACATTGTGTATCAAGTAGAGGTTCTTAGCTTGCGCTAATATTCTCAGCACCACTTATATTAAACTTTGCATTCTTGTTAACGTAACCAGTCACGTAATCATTTTTATGTTATATTTTTTTCACTTGTTATTTTTACAGTGCCTTGCCAAGGGATTGTCTTTATTTAAATTTGTTTTCTAGAGTAAATAAAATTTCATTGTTTATACTTTGTGTTTTGTGTGTCTTCCCTTACCTTACCACAGACAATCAGGCAAGCAGTCTCTTTTTTTTATATATGTGACCAGGCATTGACATCTGCCATTGGAGGACTGCCGAACACCATACTCCAACACTTTACCGTCACAACATATAGAGCGGAGAAGATGCCAGAAGGAAGAGAGGAAAAAAGACCATTGAGGGCAACAAGAAAAAGAGTAGTGCTCAGTACACTACCTTGGGGCATACCCTCGTATTGCTGAAAAGAGGCAGAGAGAGTGGTACCAAGCCTAACTCAAAATGAACAGCGAGAGAGGAAGCTTTGGAGAAAGAGAGGGAAAATACCACTTGGGCCAATAGAATGAAGTTGGGACAGAATATGATATCGCCAAGTGGTGTCGAAAGCCCTTTCCAGGTCAAAAAGGATGTCAGCAACGGAGGTCTTCGCAGCAAATGGAGAACGAAAATAGACTCCAAGTTTACCAGGACATCTGTTGTGCTGCGACACTTGCGAAAACCAAATTGAGAAGGGGAGAGGTAGTGATAGTGTTCTAAGAACCACATTAGACGAACGTTAACTATGCGTTCAAAGAGATTGCAGACACAACTCGTGAGAGCAATAGAGCGGAAGTCCTTAGCAGATGTCCCAAGAGACCCTGGTTTTCGAACAGGGAGGATAACGTCATCGTCCCAGTCCTCTGGGACTGATAACGACTCCTAGACCCGATTATAAAGACTCAGTAAATACTAAGACGTGCATGGAGGGAAATGGTGAAGCATCTCATAGTAAATGCCATCGGAGCCCGCAGCCATAGAACCACAAAGGGCCAGGCCAGACTGAATTTGAGAGAGAGAAGGGATCGTTATTGGGAAGTCTGAAATTAGTGCAGAAATCTAAAGGACGAGATTCAAGGACAGGTGTGCGAAGAAGGAAAGATTGAGGAAGATGAAAACCAGAGTTTTATGATGGTGTTGTTGTTGTATCGATGTTGACGGTCCCTCCTTACGGACAAACCAACCCAAAAGCTTGAAAACCTTGGAGAGTGCGTCTACTTTAACCAGGAGATCACCCTGGGTGCTTCTGGCACTTGGAGTGGGGTTCAGCACCACACCTTTAGGGGATGCGGCTTCAATACTGGCCTCATTGTCACGTGCACACAACCACTTGAGCCGCCGTGACTCCCCATTTTCTCCTTGGTTGGTATGATCTCCTCAATCCTCTTTTCTGAATTATTATTCAGTACTACCCTGTCCACAGCTATGGTTCTTTCTCTCTCTCTCTCTCTCTTTTCTACTTTCTAGGGAGCCTCACTAGGACAAGAGCAAAACCCAGCAAATTCATATACATATACTTAGACAATGAACAGGTACAACACATATACAAGAATAATAAGACTCCAACACTCTATGCTTTTATAGTCAGGTTGCAATCCAATACCATTAGGACTCTATCAGCTGCTCATCGAGTGGTGGCCCAACTCCTGGCTCACCACTTATGCAGCCAACCTCACCAAGTAGATCAAATCCTGTGGTATATGACACTATCAGCCCTAGAATATATATATATAGATCTGCAGGCAATTCAGCCTATGGCTGTAATACTATAGACATCAATATAAGTATTCCTCGATATAAAAAAATTAATCAATCACCCACCTTTCGCTCCGTCTTACACACCAAATGACAACCAAGCACTTTACCAACTCTATGATTAACCAATATGAACCTCCCTTCCACATCTGGAAGTTCACTACCCTGACATCTTCAGGTTCTTCGAGGTTTATCTACCAGGATCCTTTGCAGCTCTTAATGGCTGTTGCACCATGAGGTCTCTCTTGAACAACAATGGTGCTTCACCACTGGTACTACAGAAGCATGCGAAACTTCCCTACATTGCTCCTCTTCTTACTGCTTGAGTTCCTATTCCTCACTGTGGGGCTGCTCTTCCACATTGTTCAGTACCTTCCACAACCTTGGAGTTTCATTCACTACTCCTCCTCTACTGGTTTCGAAGTTCTCAGCAACTCCTTCCCCAGACAAACCTGCAACCCATCGACATGCCAATTAAAATGTTCCTCTGCAAACACATAATGAAAATAAACTACATAATAAATGTCACCACTCGACATTCCTCTGACTACTGCCTGCTGTGAGGACTCCCCCACGCATGGGCAGGTCCATTCTCTACTTCCCAGGGCGGCCCACCCGCCCCAGGCTGCCAGCTTGTCAGTCACCTGCAACCTATCGGCAGGAGAGTATGTGCTGCTCCTCCCATCTTCACTTTCTTATTTAGGTTTCTGCCTTAACACAATATGTCTAATATCTCAATAAACACTTCCTATGGTCACTGGGCACACGACCAAATGCAGGCAATCACTGTTAACTGTTTAAAATGCTTACCACAGAAATTGTTTCTTGAGAGGGCACTTACTCGTTGAGTGGCCAAAGCCTGGGAGCCCTAGGCTGTCCAAAAACTGCTTCGAAATACTGCTCCACAATCTTTCTGCAGTTTACGACTTGAGCTCAGACGTCCACAAACTTATTTCACAAGCTTGACATCTGTCCTCTTCCTTTTTCTTTGAAGGTATATCACTCAGGGGGTTCTCCTGTAACAGGAGCTCAACGGAGCGCAACTTCCCCTCACGATGTCTGATGTTCAAGTGAGGTCAACGTCCTCAGAAACGAGCCTCACACCTCTAGCAAATTCTCCACATCTCATGACCAGTTATTTATTTATATTCTTATTCAAGAGCGCCTGACAGCTGGGTGGACAGCGCTTCGGATTCGTAATCCTGAGGTTCTGGGTTCGATCCCCACTGGAGGCGGAGACAAATGGGCAAAATGTTTCTTTCACCCTGATGCCCCTGTTACCTAGCCTAGCAGTAAATAAGTACCTGGGATTTAGACAGCTGTTACGGGCTGCTTCCCGGGGGTGTGTAACAAAAAGGAGGCCTGGTCGAGGACCGGGTTGTGGGGACGCTAAAGCCCTGAAATCATCTCAAGATAAGAAAATTGTCCATACCTGCAAACTACTCATAAAACTGAATCGAGTGTTTACTATATACACATCCAGATCTATATCTCCTCGACCTCTTAGTTAGGTCAGGTCTGGTAGAATAACTCTCAAGGGGAGACTTGTTTCTCCTGCAGGCTGAGATCATAACACAGAGCTAACAGAAGAAAAGTGGGAACCCAGTTTGGTCGCGACTTGCTACGGGTCTGCCACAAGAGTATAACCGAGGTACAGAACCGGCGAGACATCAGGAACGAACTTATCTGCTATCTTGCAGATACACTTCTGGATCTACGACAGAGGAGTTTTGGATGTAATGGTGGAAACATAAGATTTCCAACACTCACGCTGAGCTGTACAGATGACGCTATAAGCCACTGCACTCACCTTCCGAAACAAAACAAAAGAATCAGCCGTCTGCTGGTGGCAGTGATTCTTCCAGGCTGCATGATTAAAGCGGACGGGAGTTCACTCCTTCTGAAGATGTATTAATATACGAAAGTACTTAAGGAAATTCCTGTTTCATTTTTCCTCCGTGGTCTGACATTGTCACATTTTTAATCACGTGTTTATTTTCGTGATATACACACACACACACACACATATATATATATATATATATATATATATATATATATATATATATATATATATATATATATATATATATATATATATATATATATATATATATATATATATATTATTAAATATGACCGAAAAAGTAAGATTAATAATTCTAACACGAATTTTCTCTATTTTCCTTATGTTTCTTTTTACTGGTGACGGTAAATGAAAAATCAATTCTCCAAAATTCATTGTTATTTCTAGTCTGACGCGACACTTGAGCGCGTTTCGTAAAACTTATTACATTTTCAAAGACTTTAGTTACACACACACAAACAACTATAACTGAACAGAGTTTAAACAGCTTTTCTTTTTTATACCTGCATTTGGGTGAGGTGACATGTTACAATGGTTTGGGGTGAGGTGAGAACAAACACAGAACACGAAACAATGGGTATAAGCTAAAGGGAAGAATAGATCTGTAACTGCAGAAGGCCTATTGGCCCATATTTCTTGATGTTTCTATATTGGAGCGGAGTCTTGAAGTGGGTAGAATATAGTTGTGCGTTAATTGGCTGTTGATTGCTGGTGTTGACTTCTTGATGTGTAGTGCCTCGCAGATGTCAAGCCGCCTGTTGTCGCTGTATCTATCAATGATTTCTGTGTTGTTTGTTAAGATTTCTCTGGTGATGGTTTGGTTGTGGGAAGAGATTATATGTTCCTTGATAGAGCCCTGTTGCTTATGCATCGTTAATCGCCTGGAAAGAGATGTTGTTGTCTTGCCTATATATTGAGTTCTTTGGGGCTTACAGTCCCCAAGTGGGCATTTGAAGGCATAGACGACATTGGTCTCTTTCAAAGCGTTCTGCTTTGTGTCTGGAGAGTTTCTCATGAGTAGGTTGGCAGTTTTCTTGGTTTTATAGTAAATCGTCAATTGTATCTTCTGATTTTTGTCTGTAGGGATAACGTTTCTATTAACAATATCTTTCAGGACCCTTTCCTCCGTTTTATGAGCTGTGGAGAAGAAGTTCCTGTAAAATAGTCTAATAGGGGGTATAGGTGTTGTGTTAGTTGTATCTTCAGAGGTTGCATGGCGTTTCACTTTCCTTCTTATGATGTCTTCAATGAAACCATTGGAGAAGCCGTTGTTGACTAGGACCTGCCTTACTCTACAGAGTTCTTCGTCGACTTGCTTCCATTCTGAGCTGTGGCTGAGAGCACGGTCGACATAAGCGTTAACAACACTCCTCTTGTACCTGTCTGGGCAGTCACTGTTGGCATTTAGGCACATTCCTATGTTTGTTTCCTTAGTGTAGACTGCAGTGTGGAAACCTCCGCTCCTTTCCATGACTGTTACATCTAGAAAGGGCAGCTTCCCATCCTTCTCCATCTCGTAAGTGAAACGCAACACAGAATTCTGCTCAAACGCCTCTTTCAGCTCCTGCAGATGTCTGACATCAGGTACCTGTGTAAAAATGTCGTCAACATACCTGCAGTATATGGCCGGTTTCAAGTTCAAGTCGACTAAGACTTTTTTCTCGATAGTACCCATGTAGAAGTTCGCAAACAGGACACCTAGGGGAGAACCCATGGCGACCCCATCTACTTGCTTATACATGTGCCCATCCGGGCTCAAGAAGGGTGCCTCCTTAGTACAAGCTTGGAGTAGTTTCCTCAGGATATTTTCTGGTATGTCAAGAGGAGTACAGGCCGGATCACGATACACTCGGTCCATTATCATCCCGATTGTTTCATCCACAGGTACGTTGGTAAACAGTGATTCTACGTCCAACGAGGCTCTTATCCCTGTTGCCCGTGTTCCCCGCAGTAAGTCAACAAATTCCTTCGGGGACTTCAGGCTGAAGGCGCAAGGGACATAAGGAGTCAGTAAGCCGTTGAGTCGTTTCGCCAGTCTGTACGTGGGTGTGGGTATCTGGCTGATGATTGGCCGAAGTGGGTTTCCAGGCTTATGCGTCTTGACATTTCCATACGCATATCCAGGTTTATATTCCCCAATAATCTTTGGCAGGTGGAGTCCGGATTTCTTGGCATTCACAGTTTCAATCAATTTGTTGACCTTTGCTTTCAATTCGGCTGTAGTGTCCTTCGTTACCCTTTGGAATTTAGTTTGGTCAGAGAGTATGAGGTTCATTTTCGCCAGATATTCGTCTTTCTTAAGGATGACGTATATTGGCGACTTGTCGCCTCTCCTGATAGATACAGCGACAGCAGGCGGCTTGACATCTGTGAGGCACTACACATCAAGAAGTCAACACCAGCAATCAACAGCCAATTAACGCACAACTATATTCTACCCACTTCAAGACTCCGCTCCAATATAGAAACATCAAGAAATATGGGCCAATAGGCCTTCTGCAGTTCTATTTTTTACCCAACTTCTGCAAATCTATACCCATTGTTCTGTGTTCTGTGTTTTGTTGAAAGTTTTTTTTCACACCCACTATTGTATTACATCACCTCACCAAATGTAGGTATAAGAGCCAATGCTGTTTCAGGCATAAGTTGTGTGTGGATAAACTAAAGTCTTTGAAAATGTTAAGTTTTACGAAACGCACTCAAGTGTCGCGTCAGACTAAAAATAAAATGAATTTTGGAGAATTGATTTTTCATTTACCGTCACCAATAAAAANGTTTCCCAAAGCCTCAACAAACATTGACTAACAAAACGATTCCTTCAACACTCAGATTTCATGAAATCTCTTATCTGGGTCTCTCTCTCTCTCTCTCTTCTCTCTCTCTCTCTCTCTCTCTCTCTCTCTCTCCTCTCTCTCTCTCTCTCTCTCTCCTCTCTCTCTCTCTCTCTCCTCTCTCTCTCTCTCTCTCTGTCTCTCTCTCTCTCTCTCTCTCTCTCTCTCTCTCTCTCTCTCTCTCTCTCTCTCTCTCTCTCTCTCTCTCTCTCTCTCAACGAACCATAAATGATTATTTTTAATGTGCTAATAGCTTTCCCAGTACACTAACTGCATCTTATAATGTTGATTGAGTGCACCTTTAAAAAAAATCATTGACAATACGATTGGAATGATATTATGGGAGGTTTCAAAGATCTCATACTTTATAACGTTCTTGTTTTTTTATTGAAAACGAACCATAAATGATTATTTTTAATGTGCCAAATAGCTTCCCCAACACACCAACAGCATCTTATAATGTTGAAAGCATCAATAAAATAAAATCAATGACAATACGATTGGAATGATATTAGGAGAGGATTCAAAGATCTCATATTTTATTACGATCTTGGGTTTTTAATGAAAAAGAACCATAAATGATTATTTTTAAGGCGCCTAATAGCTTCCCCAACTCACCAACTGCATTTTATACTGTAGAATGCCTCTTTAGAAGAATCATTGACAATACGATTGGAATGGTTTTAAGAGAGGTTTCAAAGATCTCATATTTTATTACGATCTTGTGTTTTTTAATGAAAGCAAACAATAAACGATTATTTTTAAGGTGCCTAATAGCTTCCCCAATACATCAACTGCATCTTATAATGTTGAATACATCTTTAAAATAAATTCATTGACAATACGATTGGAATGATATTAAGAGAGGTTTCATAGATCTCATATTTTATAAGAATATTGTGATTTTTAATGAAAACTAACCATAAATGATTATTTTTAATGTGTCTAATAGCTATCCAAATACACCAACTACATCTTATAAGGTTGAGTGCATCTATAAAAAAATCATTGATAATGCGATAGGAATGATATAAAAAGTGGTTTCATAAATCTAATGTTTTAAAACGACCTTGTGTTTTTAATGAAAGCGAACCATAAATGATTTTTAAGGTGCCTTATAGCTTTCCCAATACACCAACTGCATCTTATAATGTTGAATGCATCTTTATAATAATTATTGGAATGATTGTAATAATTAATTTAATTGTCATTACTTATAATAATTATTTAATATCATTCCAATACGATTGGAATGATATTAAAAGAGGTTTCGAAACCATGCCCGAAATGCTATGCACGTTAGTGGTTTTGCATGAATATAAAAATACCAACCTAATGCAATCTCACCAACCCCCAATCCATTGATCTTTCTTGCAAATAAATTATGATTATTATTATTATTATTATTATTATTATTATTATTATTATTATTATTATTATTATATTATTATTATCTGTTTATCAGTTAGATTTTGTTATCCATGTCAGCAGTTTCCCTGTCACCCTTCCAGCATGTTCCAGTTTCCAGAACAGCCTCATGCGTGGGGACTCTATCAAAAGCGTTTTCTAGGTCAAGATATAAACAGTCAACCCAGCTACTTCTTTCTGCTCTGTCATAAAACTAAAGATTTGTTACACAGGATCTTCCTGTTCAAAAACTATACTGCCTGTCCGTTATTATGTCATTACTCTCTGGGTGCTCAAATTAATTGGTTTTAGCTCTTTTTTCTAGTGTTTTGACTACAACACTTATTAATTATATGAGTCTATAATTTAGAGGCTCCTCTCGACTACCGTTTTTATAGATTGGTGCTATGTTGGCCTTTTTCCATATATCTGCTAAGATTCCTGTGCACAGGAATGTTTGGAATATTGATTGAAGTGGAATGTTCAGCTCAATTGCACAATCTTGCAGCACTCAAAGTGAAATTCCATCAGGTCGAACTGCTTTATTTATTCCTAGCACCTTGAGTAATTTATTAACTTCGTCTTGAGATATCTCTTTGTATTCTATGGTGAGCTCTGTTATTGGTATTTGGTCTGGCCCTCTGAAATCCTCATGTTTGTACAAACACTTTGGAACTGATCATTTAGCATTTCAGACATTTAATTTCTATTCTCAGTAGTTCTGTTACCCATTCTCAGTCTCTGGATCTTATCCTTTACTGGCAGCTTGTCGGAAATTCAGACATCAAATTACTAACCCCTGACATACCAAATTAAATGGTTATGTCAGGTATTTACTAACAATATTGACATTACTAATTTTATCATAGAGAACGTACATAGTGGCTCCCAGGAAAAACAAGAATTTCCCACGTCAGCAAAGTAGCCGTGGTACCCAACATTTCTCTTAATAAACTTATAATGCCTCCAGTCAGAAAGTTAAAATACGAGAAAAGTATTTATTAAGACTGGCTACCACTGTAATTCATGAATAAATAAGCGTCTGCCTCCTTTAACTGATAATTAAATCAGAGAAAAACTGGATGCGTCCAGTACATATTTGGGGAGGAAGGGGCGAGCGAAGCGACGCCACGCCACTTGGTGAGGAGACGCACGAGAGCAGAAATGCAGAACGTGTATTTAGCCCACACACGCATAAATGCACTAGTGTTTTAATATATTTAACACGTACAACTTTTCTGAGCCTCGCTATATAGGAACAAAAAAATTCCGCCCATCCGTCGGGCTCTTTATTGAGGAAAATGTTATTCCCAAGCAGTTGCTTTATAGTTGTGTGGTGGCCATTTACATAATATTGTTAAACAATGTCCGGTTATCATGCGGCGCTCTAACAAAAATGGGTAAGCCAAATTATTAATGCTTACTCCTTTACTTTGAATATACTCCGTGTGTTGATCATAGCCCACTTCTTATCACTTACTCGGCAGGTATTGTACCAGAGAAGAACGTCGGATGACATGTAATAGCATGAGGTTTCTTAAGTCACTATTTCCGTGTGCACCTGCAAGGTTCCCAATCCGCGATTGATGGAAATCCTGGGCTTCTTAACAGGACATTACACCTTTGGAACTAAGCCTTAATTTTTCACTCACTAATCTGTAGATTAACTAACATTTGTAGTCTTGTTACCCACCTCTGGTGGTATATATTATAAAGGCATATCCCACCAAATTTGTGGATAGGGTAACACTTGGCAAGAAATTAATTTAGAAAATACATTCCACTTAGAAATACTTGAAATATAGTTCATTTGTTAATTTAATTATTTAACGTAAATTTAGAACAAAATATTTTAATAATAATAAATCAAATAAATTCCTGGAAGGAAATTCTCCCACACAGCTTGCTTTTAATGAATTTAAAAAAAAGATCTGAATCTGTTTAATATTTGTCTGCTATATCTTCCTCAAAGTTTCTTTCTACCTTTCTCTTCATCGCTGTGTAACCATTTCTTACTTGCTTGTATTGCTGGTATGCTTGTGGGTTAGGCCTCTTCCAATATTGAACCCATTTTGTTATCATATCCTCTCTGGCCCCTCTCACAATTTATGTTGAACCAATCTTGTTTTTTGGTCCTGCTTCTCTGTTTTCGTATGAATGTTTATGTGTGTATCGTATATTTTGCAAAATTTGGCATTCATCTCATTTACTTCCTTCCCTAGCAACAAGTCTATCCAATTAAACTCATTAAAGAATTTTCTAAGTTCCCCATAGTGTCCTCTCATGAAATTGAATTTATCAACTGTTTCAATAAACCTATTCTCCTCTTGATTATATCGCAAAATATATTTAATTTCCAAAGGACCTTGATCACGCTTTCCCAAAAGAGAGAGGTGCTCGATGTGAAATATCTCTTTTTCTTTCCTGGTGATGTATTGATGGAACATCCCCTTCCCACATTCTTGTGGCCTGCTTGATATGTTGATACAAAATGTCTCCAGAATGAGGTTAACAAATATGCTTGTCCAAATGTCCTTTGCTCTTGCTTCGCAGGCCTCCCAGTCTATTGCTTTCGAGTTGAAGTTCCCCGGGTACCAACAGTCATGATTTATCTTTGTCTGATTTTACTATAATCTCTGTCATGACCACTATGAGACCCTCTTGTTTGTCCTCTAGGTTCACCTTTGTCCATG
The DNA here is from genome assembly GCA_020271785.1 of Procambarus virginalis. Classification (NCBI taxonomy): domain Eukaryota; kingdom Metazoa; phylum Arthropoda; class Malacostraca; order Decapoda; family Cambaridae; genus Procambarus; species Procambarus virginalis. The sequence continues at coordinate 13,861 of WNGS01084974.1, forward strand.
TGTTGCTTGCTGGTGGACTGTAGGTGCTTAGGATTAAATGTAAGTAATTATCAAAGGCACCAAATGTGTGGAATAACCAGTGGGGTGCTAAATATTACTAAGGATGCCAATACGAGAACAAAAGCGCATAAGGCTAACAATATCACAAGTATCCGATTCACAAAGAATTCTATCGAGGAACAAGCGACCGCGAGGGACGGTCGGAAAGTAAGACACATGATCGTCCTGGACGTCAGGACATTCAACTAAGATATGCACGACCGTAAGAGGGACATTACAATTTGGACAATAAGGATCAGTTCGGCGGTCCATTAAGTGACCATGAGTTAAGCGGAAATAGCCAATACGCAACCTCTCCAGAGCCGTTTCCCATTGTAACCGGCGATGGGAAACGTAGAGTGATAGGAGGACAGCCATGAGGACACACTACTCTTAAGAGTATGCAGTTTGTTACCAGCAACAGAAAACCAACAATCCTGTCAATGGATAAGGATGAAGGAATGAATAACTTGGTAAAAGTTGGAAGAAGGAATACCTTTATGGGAGATGGGACAAGAACAGACAGCTTCCCTAGTGACAGCATCCGCACGCTCATTTAAAGAGACACCAATATGGCTGGGAACCTAGCAAAACTCAACTGACTTAAATATACTGGAAACAAGAAACATCCATTACTGAATCTGGACGACCACTGGATGGACCGGATTAAAGGACCCGAAAGCCATGAGAACACCATGAGAGTCAACGACAACTACAAAGGAAGATTGACAACGAGATAGCAGGAGACGAACAGCATAGAGAATAGCATAAATTTCTGCTATGAAGATGCTAGTCTCCGGAGGTAGGCGACACATATAAGTGCTGTCAGCAAAAACAGCAGAGAAGCCTACACCGTCTGCAAACTTAGACCCATCGGTGAAGATGGAAACGGAGCGGGAGTGCAAAGAAAAGTCCTCAAGGAAATGGCATTTCAAAACCTTAGGAGGGGTAAAAGCTTTAGTGATGCAGGTCAAGGACGTACAAAACTTCGGAAGGGGGGACTCTACGGGGGCAAGGAAGGAACAACACGAAGAGAATTATTAGAAATACGAACAGAAAGAGAATCCTGTAAGCGAGATAACCGTACAGAAAGAGGGAGGTGATGAAGAGGAACAGGAACCACAGGAGGAGTAAAAGTTAAAGCACGACAGAGGTGAGAGGAAGGATGTTGCAAAGACTGTGCAAGATAGCGAAAACAGTAGCAATCATGGCGGTCCTGGAGAGATAGAAAGCCAGTGTCTACATACAAACTGAAGGCGGTAGTTGAACGAGAGGCAACAGAGCTGAGGCGCAACCCGGTATGGTACAAAGCATCAAGACGGCGAAGAGTAGAAGGAGAAGCAGACGAGTAAGCAGGGTAACCATAATCGAGTTTAGACAGGACGAGTGAGGAATGTAGAGCGAGGAGAGTGCTCCTATCTGCTCCCCAAGAAGTATGGGATAAAACCTGAAGGAGAGTAAGGGCCTTAGAAAATTCAACTCTGAGGTAAGAGATATGATGCAACCAAGACAAACGAGTGTCAAAGATTAACCACAAAAGTTAACGGAATCCTTGTACACAAGGGGATGACCATAAAGTGACAAAGAGGGACGAAGAAAGACATGCTTCCGAGTAAAAGTCATAGCACACGTCTTAGATGTAGAGAACCTAAAGCCATGATCAGTGGCCCAAAACGACACAGCATCAAGTGCAAGTTGAAGCCTCGGTTGAAGGAGAGACGAATCATCACCACGACAGCAAAGAGTAAGATTGTCTACATATACATTGTGACGATAATCTCTTTCAAGAGAGATTGAGCCTGCTCTTCCCTTCAGTAGTCACATCTAATGCTACATTCAAGATACGTTCAGCAGTAGCAAAACGTTTGTCAAGGCAGCCACACGCACCTGCATACCCCACCTGCACCCCCCCACACTCCTCACCGGCTCAGCGCGACACTTCAACAAGCTAACTACCAGTCTTCACCTGCCTGCATCCTGATTGGTTGATGTCGCCATCAGCACACCTGCACTCGCACCACGCACGCCATCTAGCCAAGTTGACGTCTAGGTCACACCAGCAGATTCTCCTCAGAATATTCTCGTGCTCGTAGCTGTGAACACCTAACTGATATACATTGTGTATCAAGTAGAGGTTCTTAGCTTGCTCTAATATTCTCAGCACCACTTATATTAATCTTTGCATTCTTGTTAACGTAACCAGTCACTTAATCATTTTTATGTTATATTTTTTCACTGTGCCTCGCCAAGGGATTGTCTTTATTTAAATTTGTTTTCTAGAGTAATTAAAATTTCATTGTTTATACTTTGTGTTTTGTGTGTCTTCCCTTACCTTACCACAGACAATCAGGCAAGCAGTGTCTTTTTTTTATATATATGACCAGGCATTGACATCTGCCATTGGAGGACTGCCGAACACCATACTCCAACACATTACCGTCACATATACTTGGGGGCCTGTCCTAGGAGCTTCACTCAGGTACTGGTAATTTGTGGTAAGCGTACTTGGCTTAAATTCACTTGCTTTTCACTATTTTCAATATTCAATTTTCTTATTCATATGGTGCTGTGTGTATTGTGCATTCCGGGAGTAGCATATGGTGAGTGTGCAACCCGTCCTCTTAAAAAGAACGTCACTTTTGACTCGTATGCGCGATATGGCCAAATTTGAACGTAATTTGAAATGAAATCGACTCATAAAAGTGACGTTCTGTTCCGTTTTCTATTTGAGTCGTCCGGCGTATGCGCAGAGGTTATGAGAGGACACTTTAAATTAACGTTTTTCATAACGTTTTGAAACTTTATGAGAATTTCCTGCCCACCTAACCTATCAGAGGACCCTTAACTTACTGTTGTTGAAAAAAAATCCTAAATTTATTTTCATTTTTTTTTTCATTTTCAAATTACGTCCAAATTCAGCCATACGGGTAAACGGCCAAATGCGACGTTCATTTTAAGAGGACAGGTTGGAGTGTGACACAAATTTGGATTATGTGGTGACTGTAGGCCTCAGTCATACTCTTAATTGGTTGTCTCTCCCTCCGTGTTATTACCCGTGTTTACCACCTTTTGTCCCTAGGATATTTCTCATATTTTCGGCAGATCGTCATATTGGTACCCTGGTACTGTGGTCTGTCTCCGGGTCAATAGCACCTAATTTCTGCAATCCGACTCTAGGAGGATAAAGAGGGCCATTGTTCCTCTAGCACGGACTTTTATTGACGAGTTGGGACCTCGGCAATAGTTCTCGTCACCAGTTGACACTCGCACCCCTACACGTCGGTCAGAAATGATAATATTACTCTTAGGTAGGGAATTAGCTTTCTTTTTTCAGAGCACAAAGTTCGCTAATTCTGTAAGTATCATATTTCATTTCAGTGGGAAAAACTTGCTTTATGTCCTATAGAGACTCGGCGAGGTATGCCTACATTCTTGGACTACCTAATTCACTCTTGGAACAATTAAATGTTTCATTTGTTTTAGAAACTCAGTTTCACTAATTAGTAGGTTTTTCTTGCCCTTATTCTCCCACAGTGAGTACCGGGTACAAGATTTCCTGCGATCTTGATTTATTAATCATTTACCATCTTGAATTAACATTAATTGTTAAAGATTCCACAGGATAGGTACCAGTTGCCACTTTGTCCTGTTTCTGACATTCACCATATCACCACAGTATATTCGTTGCATATTTATTTGCTAAAATTTTCACAATGTTTCGTCTCCAAGCTTTCCGTACAGATCCTGCAGGCGAAGTAGGAAACTTAAATCATGCCAAGAGGATCGAATTACAAACTCTTGCACATGAGTATCACCTAGATGTTCCCCATGGAGCCAACAAGCATGAAATACATAATATTCTCTTAGATCACTTTTTAGATGAAGGGGTAATAGACTCTGACACTCACGAACATTACACTATTGCAGATAAACAAGATTTGGCCACTATGAAACTCAAACTCGAACTTGCCAAGATCGAGCGGGAGCAACAAAAGGAAGCAGCTGCAATCAGGGAGCGTGAGGCTGCCATCAAGGAACGAGAGGCAGCATTACTCAAGGAACAACAGGAACTTGAGGCGGCCCTGGTAAAAGAAGTTCTCCAGCTCAAGAAAGAAGAACAGGAAAGAGAGATGGCCCTACTCCGTGAGCGTGAACGAGTACAGCTGGAAGTAAAACAACGTCACCTGGAGATGCAACGTGAGCATGACAAGCAGCAAGCGGCTATGGCTATAGAATGTCGTCGACAAGAACTAGAGTTGGAAACTACCCACCAAGCTCAACACCAACAAGCTGCAGCTAGTCTTCCTCCAAGTTTCAATGTCTCCTATGCAAGTAAGTTAATGCCACAGTTCGTAGAGTCAGAGATTGACGTCTTTTTTACAACCTTTGACACCCTTGCTAATCAACTTAGCTGGCCTGCCGACCAATGGGCTACCCTTCTCAGAGTACATCTTACAGGTAGAGCAGCAGTCACACTCAGTACTTTGGCGTCTGAGAATGACTACAAGACCATGAAACAAGCAGTGTTGGACGCCTACCTTCTCTCCACCGAAAGCTACCGACGAAAATTCCGTGATTACATAAAGGCAAGTACCACCACCTTTTTAGAATTTGCCAACACCAAACGGAGATATTTTATGAAATGGCTGGAAGCAGCACATGTCTCTACCTTTACAGAGCTCATCAACCTCATGCTAGTTGAAGAATTCTTAAGGCGTGTACCTCCTCCTGTTCGTTTATATTTAGCAGATAAAGAAGAGACCGACCTAGTGAAATGTGCGAAGTCGGCTGACACTTACAGCCTCATCCACCGGCTGACACCAGAACCACCTACCAGTAAGAAGTCTTGGTACAGTTACGAGAAAGTGAATACAGACCAAGCTACCTCGCAATTGTACTGTAAGTATTGTAGACTCTATGGACATACCATAGAAAAATGTGGTAAGTCTCAATACAAAGGTAATACTGAATCCACCAAACCCAAACAGACTCCTCCTAAGTCCGGTAAGCCTGTGATGAATGTTGGTGTTCATGTTAATGATCTTTCTCTCTTCAGTAAACATCTGTATCCTGGAACTATCACTAACAACGGTTCAGATTCTGAGGGACGTTTTAAACTTAAGATCTTGAGGGACACAGCGGCTCTTCAATCAATACTATTGAAATCAGCTGTGCCCAATGTCGCCTATACCGGAGAAACTGTCTTCATCACTGACCTCACTGCGACTACTCCTTATCCTCTCGCCAGAGTCCACCTGGATTGTCCCTTCGTGACCGGTGAAGTCCAAGTCGCCGTCAGGGAAAAGACTTTTCCCATGCCTGGAGTACAACTTCTCCTGGGCAACAACTTGGCAGAAGACCTGCAACCGACAAACCTGATCGTCACGGAAAAACCCCAGGTGTGTACCTCTGTTATGGATAATCCGATTTTTGAGCATGTTCCAGCAAAGGTTCAAGAGAGTGATGAAATTTCTCCTCCGGTTTTGGTGACCACCCGTGCACAAGCTGCACGACCGCAACCAGCTGACTCTACTACTACCGCTGTCCCTCAAGACCCTTTCAAACTACCCCCAAATCTCACCGCTTTGGAGTTCCGTTAGTTACAGAGGGAAGATCTTACCTTGACACCATTATTCTTTCAGGCTGAGACTCAATCTGACAGTATCCCTGGGTTCTTCCTAGAGAACGAGTTGCTCTACCACAGATACAGACCCAGTAAACTGAAGGAGGAGGACGATTGGGCCAACGTCGAACAACTAGTGATTCCTACCAGCCTGCAGCCCACTATTCTACACCTGGCCCACGGAGCACTGTCACTCTACGGTTTTAACAAGACCTACCATGGGATTCGACATGAATACTACTGGCCAGGTATGGTTAATGATGTCAAACAACACGTAAAACGATGTCATACATGTCACATGGCAGGTAAACCGAACGTCTCTATCCCCAGAGAACCACTGACACCCATCCAGGTGCCTGCGGAACCTTTCCACAGACTTATTATTGACTGTGTTGGTCCTTTACCTCGGACCAGTTCCGGCAACGCCTATATACAAACCATCCTGTGTCCTACCACCAGATTCCCCATAGCAGTTCCAGTAAAGAACATTACGGCTGCTACTGTGGTGAAAAATTTGCTGAAGATCTTCACCCAGTATGGATTTCCAAGGGAGATTCAGAGTGACTGTGGCACCAACTTCACCAGTGATCTCTTCAAACGGACACTGGAAGAGTTCAACATCACACAGGTACTGTCCAGCCCCTATCATCCTGCGTCACAGGGTTCTCTTGAGCGTAGTCATCAGACTATCAAAGCACTCCTAAAAAAGTTTTGCAATGAGACCTCTAAGGATTGGGATAAACAACTTGATCTCATCATGTGTATTTTCAGAAGTCTTCCCAATGAGTCACTAGGAGTATCTCCTTATGAGATGCTCTACGGACGTAAGTGCCTTACTCCTCTCAAGGCTTTCAAGGACTCTCTACATGATGCCACCTTCAGTGAGCATCAGAATGTGCCCCAGTTTCTTCAAAACCTACAACACATTCTAGAGAGGGTGCATTCCTTTGCTAAAAACAACCTATTGAAAGCCCAAGAGAGGATGAAGACTCATTACGACCAGCACAGCCAAGTAAGAAAATTTAAACCGGGAGACTTCGTACTTGCCTACTTTCCTATCCCAGGTTCTCCCTTGCAAAACAGGTTTTCAGGACCCTACCGTGTGAAGGAGTGCAGAAACAACTTCAACTACGTTCTCGAAACTCCCGATAGGCGGCGGAAGACCCAGTTGTGCCACGTCAACCTACTGAAGCTATATCATGGTACTCCTCCCACTGTGCTAATTAACTACTCAACCTTTACAGGTCCATACAGCCACAGTGAGACCTTCCCTGCTTCTCCTCCCGAAAGCCCTGACACTGAGGCAGCGCTTTCCAACTCGGAAATCCTAACTGATATCCATAATTACTTTCAGGACAATAATAGTGCTCCTTTACCATGTTCTAATACTATTCTCGCCTCGCCAGATATCCCCAAGCCTTTCATCCTCCATGTCGACGCCAGTGGTACCGGCATCGGGGGTGACCTGATGCAACAAAGAGGCGTAGAGATTCTACCTACTAGCTACCAGGAACTACAGCACGATCAAAAAGGAGCTACTCATCGTCCTGAACAGGCAGCACTTTGCACCATACCTGCAAAGTACTCGGTCTACCACCATCTACACGGACCACAACCCTCTTCACTTCCTGCAGCCAGCCCAACTCAACAATCGACTACGTCTACGATGGGCTTGCTAGCTGCAGAATTTCAGCCTGGAGATTGCTACACCCAGGAGTCTGACTACATCATATCAGACGCCCTCTCCAGCATCACTGAGGTAGAGACTGCTCCACCTATTACTCTACCTCCTGAAGACGTGACTTCACCGGAACCGCAGGCTTCGGGGGAGAGTTGTGACGATAATCTCTTTCAAGAGAGATTGAGCCTGCTCTTCCCTTCAGTAGTCACGTCTAATGCTACATTAAGATACGTTCAGCAGTAGCAAAACGTTTGTCAAGGCAGCCACACGCACCTGCATACCCCACCTGCACTCCCCACACTCCTCACCGGCTCAGCGCGACACTTCAACAAGCTAACTACCAGTCTTCACCTGCCTGCATCCTGATTGGTTGATGTCGCCATCAGCACACCTGCACTCGCACCACGCACGCCATCTAGCCAAGTTGACGTCTAGGTCGCACCAGCAGATTCTCCTCAGAATATTCTCGTGCTTGTAGCTGTGAACACCTAACTGATATACATTGTGTATCAAGTAGAGGTTCTTAGCTTGCGCTAATATTCTCAGCACCACTTATATTAAACTTTGCATTCTTGTTAACGTAACCAGTCACGTAATCATTTTTATGTTATATTTTTTTCACTTGTTATTTTTACAGTGCCTTGCCAAGGGATTGTCTTTATTTAAATTTGTTTTCTAGAGTAAATAAAATTTCATTGTTTATACTTTGTGTTTTGTGTGTCTTCCCTTACCTTACCACAGACAATCAGGCAAGCAGTCTCTTTTTTTTATATATGTGACCAGGCATTGACATCTGCCATTGGAGGACTGCCGAACACCATACTCCAACACTTTACCGTCACAACATATAGAGCGGAGAAGATGCCAGAAGGAAGAGAGGAAAAAAGACCATTGAGGGCAACAAGAAAAAGAGTAGTGCTCAGTACACTACCTTGGGGCATACCCTCGTATTGCTGAAAAGAGGCAGAGAGAGTGGTACCAAGCCTAACTCAAAATGAACAGCGAGAGAGGAAGCTTTGGAGAAAGAGAGGGAAAATACCACTTGGGCCAATAGAATGAAGTTGGGACAGAATATGATATCGCCAAGTGGTGTCGAAAGCCCTTTCCAGGTCAAAAAGGATGTCAGCAACGGAGGTCTTCGCAGCAAATGGAGAACGAAAATAGACTCCAAGTTTACCAGGACATCTGTTGTGCTGCGACACTTGCGAAAACCAAATTGAGAAGGGGAGAGGTAGTGATAGTGTTCTAAGAACCACATTAGACGAACGTTAACTATGCGTTCAAAGAGATTGCAGACACAACTCGTGAGAGCAATAGAGCGGAAGTCCTTAGCAGATGTCCCAAGAGACCCTGGTTTTCGAACAGGGAGGATAACGTCATCGTCCCAGTCCTCTGGGACTGATAACGACTCCTAGACCCGATTATAAAGACTCAGTAAATACTAAGACGTGCATGGAGGGAAATGGTGAAGCATCTCATAGTAAATGCCATCGGAGCCCGCAGCCATAGAACCACAAAGGGCCAGGCCAGACTGAATTTGAGAGAGAGAAGGGATCGTTATTGGGAAGTCTGAAATTAGTGCAGAAATCTAAAGGACGAGATTCAAGGACAGGTGTGCGAAGAAGGAAAGATTGAGGAAGATGAAAACCAGAGTTTTATGATGGTGTTGTTGTTGTATCGATGTTGACGGTCCCTCCTTACGGACAAACCAACCCAAAAGCTTGAAAACCTTGGAGAGTGCGTCTACTTTAACCAGGAGATCACCCTGGGTGCTTCTGGCACTTGGAGTGGGGTTCAGCACCACACCTTTAGGGGATGCGGCTTCAATACTGGCCTCATTGTCACGTGCACACAACCACTTGAGCCGCCGTGACTCCCCATTTTCTCCTTGGTTGGTATGATCTCCTCAATCCTCTTTTCTGAATTATTATTCAGTACTACCCTGTCCACAGCTATGGTTCTTTCTCTCTCTTTTCTACTTTCTAGGGAGCCTCACTAGGACAAGAGCAAAACCCAGCAAATTCATATACATATACTTAGACAATGAACAGGTACAACACATATACAAGAATAATAAGACTCCAACACTCTATGCTTTTATAGTCAGGTTGCAATCCAATACCATTAGGACTCTATCAGCTGCTCATCGAGTGGTGGCCCAACTCCTGGCTCACCACTTATGCAGCCAACCTCACCAAGTAGATCAAATCCTGTGGTATATGACACTATCAGCCCTAGAATATATATATATAGATCTGCAGGCAATTCAGCCTATGGCTGTAATACTATAGACATCAATATAAGTATTCCTCGATATAAAAAATTAATCAATCACCCACCTTTCGCTCCGTCTTACACACCAAATGACAACCAAGCACTTTACCAACTCTATGATTAACCAATATGAACCTCCCTTCCACATCTGGAAGTTCACTACCCTGACATCTTCAGGTTCTTCGAGGTTTATCTACCAGGATCCTTTGCAGCTCTTAATGGCTGTTGCACCATGAGGTCTCTCTTGAACAACAATGGTGCTTCACCACTGGTACTACAGAAGCATGCGAAACTTCCCTACATTGCTCCTCTTCTTACTGCTTGAGTTCCTATTCCTCACTGTGGGGCTGCTCTTCCACATTGTTCAGTACCTTCCACAACCTTGGAGTTTCATTCACTACTCCTCCTCTACTGGTTTCGAAGTTCTCAGCAACTCCTTCCCCAGACAAACCTGCAACCCATCGACATGCCAATTAAAATGTTCCTCTGCAAACACATAATGAAAATAAACTACATAATAAATGTCACCACTCGACATTCCTCTGACTACTGCCTGCTGTGAGGACTCCCCCACGCATGGGCAGGTCCATTCTCTACTTCCCAGGGCGGCCCACCCGCCCCAGGCTGCCAGCTTGTCAGTCACCTGCAACCTATCGGCAGGAGAGTATGTGCTGCTCCTCCCATCTTCACTTTCTTATTTAGGTTTCTGCCTTAACACAATATGTCTAATATCTCAATAAACACTTCCTATGGTCACTGGGCACACGACCAAATGCAGGCAATCACTGTTAACTGTTTAAAATGCTTACCACAGAAATTGTTTCTTGAGAGGGCACTTACTCGTTGAGTGGCCAAAGCCTGGGAGCCCTAGGCTGTCCAAAAACTGCTTCGAAATACTGCTCCACAATCTTTCTGCAGTTTACGACTTGAGCTCAGACGTCCACAAACTTATTTCACAAGCTTGACATCTGTCCTCTTCCTTTTTCTTTGAAGGTATATCACTCAGGGGGTTCTCCTGTAACAGGAGCTCAACGGAGCGCAACTTCCCCTCACGATGTCTGATGTTCAAGTGAGGTCAACGTCCTCAGAAACGAGCCTCACACCTCTAGCAATTCTCCACATCTCATGACCAGTTATTTATTTATATTCTTATTCAAGAGCGCCTGACAGCTGGGTGGACAGCGCTTCGGATTCGTAATCCTGAGGTTCTGGGTTCGATCCCCACTGGAGGCGGAGACAAATGGGCAAAATGTTTCTTTCACCCTGATGCCCCTGTTACCTAGCCTAGCAGTAAATAAGTACCTGGGATTTAGACAGCTGTTACGGGCTGCTTCCCGGGGGTGTAACAAAAAGGAGGCCTGGTCGAGGACCGGGTTGTGGGGACGCTAAAGCCCTGAAATCATCTCAAGATAAGAAAATTGTCCATACCTGCAAACTACTCATAAAACTGAATCGAGTGTTTACTATATACACATCCAGATCTATATCTCCTCGACCTCTTAGTTAGGTCAGGTCTGGTAGAATAACTCTCAAGGGGAGACTTGTTTCTCCTGCAGGCTGAGATCATAACACAGAGCTAACAGAAGAAAAGTGGGAACCCAGTTTGGTCGCGACTTGCTACGGGTCTGCCACAAGAGTATAACCGAGGTACAGAACCGGCGAGACATCAGGAACGAACTTATCTGCTATCTTGCAGATACACTTCTGGATCTACGACAGAGGAGTTTGGATGTAATGGTGGAAACAT
>WNGS01084974.1:40150-59255 GCA_020271785.1 Procambarus virginalis
TTGTCAAACCAGACTGACCGTCAGTCTGGTTGACAAAGGCTTTAACAAGTCGAAACGTTACCTCCTTTCATTTTTCTCTGTGGATTTTCCGCTAAAAAGATCAGTGTTTTGTGATCGTCACTGCTATATATTATAATATATATATATATATATATATATATATATAATATATATATATTATATATATATATAATATATAAATATATATATATATATATATATATATATATATAATATATATATATATGTGACGGTAACGAGTTGGAAATGGTGGTCGGCAGTCTTCCAACTAGCAGGTGTCAGTGCTGGGCCACATATAATATATAAAAAAAAGAAAAGGGAAAAAAAGAGAAAAAAAAGAATGACTGCGTGATTGGTAATCTGTGGTAAGGTTGGAAATACGAAAGACAATAATAAAAACTGGATTTTAATAACAATAAAAAAACACAAATTGAAACAAATGCAAAATCTGGCTTAATGGTAACAAATGTCAAGTGGAAAAAAAAATACATAAACATGAAAATAGATTACGTTAATGGGGAGGAGAATTGACATACAAAAGTAAATAAAATATGAATGCTGGAATATATGCACTAACTATAAACCTCTATTTGACCACACAAGGTGAGTCACTTAGGAGTTCATAGCTTGCGAGCACACAATATTCTGGCTGGCAGAAACGCAAGGGACTCCAACAATAACTGGCGAGGTCTTGTGATTGGCGAGGAGCCGGAGTGGAGTGTTGGTTGGCGGCCAATGAGGAAGCTGGATGGCCGCAAGTCGCTAGTTAGGCAGTTGAAGGGTTCGGCGCGTCGACCAGGGCAGCAGGTGCTGGAGTGGGGGGGAGGAGGGAGTTGCTGGTACGTGTGGCTATCTTATAATACGTTTAGCCACTACAAAACGTATCTTGTATATTGATGAGGACAGGAGTGAGTCGAGAAATAGCAGGCTAAATCTCTGATAAGAGATTATCGTCACAACTCTCCCCCGAAGCCTGATGTTTCGGGTGAATCATGTCCACTGGAGGTAGAGTGGGAGGTGGAGCTGCCTCTACCTCATGCACTCTGGAGAGGGCATCAGCGATGATGTTATCAGGCCCCTTGATGTAGCAGATCTTTAAATTGAAGCCTTGAAGATATAAAGCCCATCGCAGCAGACGTTGGTTATTAAATTGGGCTTGATGTAAGAATCTCAGAGGGTGTGGTCCGAATAGATGGTAGTGGACCTAGCACCGTGCAGATATGGTGCAAAGTGTTGCAAGCTCAGGACGATGGACAGGAGTTCCTTCTCTATAGTACTGTAGTTCTTCTGATGAGGCTTCAACTTGTAACTGTAGTAGCTGACAGGTAGAACCTCTCGCCTCGCTGCTGCATTAAGACACTTCCGATGCCGGTACCACTGGCGTCGACATGGAGGATCAAAGGCTTCTTGATATCTTTCGCGAAGGTGGACTTGCCCAAATTGATGGTGAGGCCGGCTTTCAGGAGCTTGTAGAACAATCGTTGTAGCTGGAGCAGGTGTTCGCTCCAGTGTTGGATGCTATCACGATGTCGTCCAAATAGGCATAGGTGTTTTCCAAGCCCTGGATGACGCGGTTGACAGCTCTCTGAAAGGTGGCTGGGGCATTGCAGAGTCCAAAGGGAAGGCGATTGTACCTGTAGAGACCAAACGGGGTTATAAAGGCGGACAGTACCTTAGCTCGCTCCGTTAAACTCACCTGGTAGTAGCCCTTTAGTAGGTCTACCTGAGACAGGTAGCGGGCATTACCAATGGCATCCAAGAATGTCGTCTACCTGGGTATTGGGTAGGCGTCCTTCACTGTGACCTGGTTCAACTTCCTATAATCCGTACACAGACGGATTTTGCCGTGAGGTTTGGGTACCAGGATGCATGGTGAGGCCCAGGGGGACTCACAGGGGGTAGCCAGTCCATGGTCCAAGAGATACTGTACCTCAGCCCGCATGACTTCCGTTTTGCTCGGGCTGATTCGGTAGAATGGTTGGCGAATCGGCTGGGTGTCAGGTAGCAGTTGGATGTCGTGCTGAGTTACAGTACACTCTTGGGGTCATCTCGAAACAACTCTTGATATTCTCTGACGAGTTTGATTAGTGGAGCACTATTATCGTCCTGAAAATGATGTTGAAGGTTAGTAAGGATTTCCGAGTTAGAGAGCGCTGTCTCAGTGTCAGTGCTCTCGGAAGGAGAAGCAGGGAAGGTCTCACTGTGGCTGTATGGACCTGTAAATGAGGTGAAATTGGTTAACACAGTGGGAGGAACCCCATGGTAGGGCTTGAGTAAATTAATGTGGCACAGCTGGGTCTTCCGCCGCCTATCGGGGGTCTCGAGAACGTAGTTGAAGTTGTTCCGGCACTCCTTAACACGGTAGGGTCCTGAGAACCTGTTCTGTAAAGGAGAACCTGGGATAGGGAAATAGGCAAGCACTAAGTCTCCTGGTGTAAACTTCCTTACTTTGCAGTGCTGGTCGTAACGAGTCTTCATCCTCTCCTGGGCTTTCTGTAGGTTGTTGCTAGCAAAGGAATGGACCCTCTCTAGAATGTGTCGGAGATTTTGAAGATACTGGGGCACACTCTGATGCTCACTGAAGGTGTCATCACGTAGAGAATCCTTGAAAGCCTTGAGAGGTGTACGGCACTTACGTCCGTAGAGCATCTCATAAGGAGATACTCCTAGTGACTCGTTGGGAAGACTTCTGAAAATACACATGATGAGATCAATTTGCCTATCCCAATCCTTTGAGGTCTCATTACAGAACTTTTTAAGAGTGCCTTGATGGTTTGATGACTACGCTCGAGAGAACCCTGTGAAGCAGGATGATAGGGGCTGGACAGTACCTGTTTGATGTTGAACTCCTCCAGAGTCCGTTTGAAGAGATCACTGGTGAAGTTGGTACCACAGTCGCTCTGAATCTCCCTCGGAAATCCATACTGGGTGAAGATTTTCAGTAGATTCTTCACCACTGTAGCAGCTGTAATATTTTTACTGGAACTGCTATCGGAAATCTGGTGGTAGGACACAGGATGGTTAAGATATATGCGTTGCCTGCACTGGTCCGAGGCAAAGGACCAACGCAGTCGATAATGAGCTTGTGGAACGGTTCCTCAGGCACCTGGATGGGTATCAGTGGTGCTCTGGGAATGGAAACGTTCGGTTTCCCGGCTAACTGACACACGTGGCATAATTTGACATAAGTTTTGATGTCGTTTACCATACCTGGCCAGTAGTAGTCTTGTCGAATTCCATGGTAAGTCTTGTTGAACCCATAGTGTGACAAAGCGCCGTGGGCCAGGTGTAGAATCGTGGGCCGCAGGCTGGTGGGAATCACTAGTTGTTCAACGTTTGCCCAATCGTCCTCGTCCTTCAGTTTACTGGGTCTATACCTGCGATAGAGTATTTCGTTCTCCATAAAGAACCCAGGAACACTGTCGGATTGGGTTTCAGCCTGAAAGAATAATGGTGTCAATGTAAGATCATCTCTCTGTAACTTACGGAACTCCACCGCAGTCAGGTTAGGGGGTAGTTTCGAAGGGTCCTGAGGGACAGCGGTAGCAGTAGAGTCGGCTGGCTGTGGACGTGCAGCTTGAGCACGGGTGGTCACCATAACAGGAGGAGAACCTTCATCACTCTCTTGAACCTTTACTGGGAAATGTTCAAAAATCGGGTTATCCACCACAGAGTTGCTTACCTTGGATATGTCCTTGATGATCAGGTTGTTTGGTTGTTGGTCTTCTGCCAAGTCGTTGCCCAGGAGAAGTTGCACTCCAGGCATGGGAAAAGGCTTTTCCCTGACGGCGACTTGGACTTCACCGGTCACGAAGGGACAATCTAGGTAAACTCGGGCAAGTGGATAAGGAGTTGTAGCAGTAAGGTCAGTGATGAACACAGTCTCTCCTGTGTAGGCGACGTTGGGCACAGCTGATTTCAAGACGATCGATTGTAGAGCCGCTGTGTCCCGTAGGATCTTAAGTCCGAAACGTCCCTCTGAATCTGAACCGGGGGTAGAGATAGTTCCTGGATATAGATGCTTGGTAAAGAGAGAGAGATCATTAGCATGAACACCAACATTCATTACAGGCTTACCGGACTTAGGGTGAGTATTTTTAGACTTAGGGGGTTCGATGTTACCTTTAGATTGGGACTTACCACATTTGTCAATGGTATGTCCATATAGTCGACAATACCTGCAGTACAGTTGAGAGGTACCTTGATCTGGGCTCGCTTTCTCGTAACTGTACCAAGACTTCTTGCTGGTAGGTTCTGGAGTCAGCCGGTGGATGAGGCTGTAAGTGTCAGCTGACTTCGCACACTTCACTAAATCCGTCTCTTCCTTGTCTGCTAAGTATAGGCGGACAGGAGGAGGTACACGTCTCAAAAATTCTTCAACCAGTATGAGGTTGACAAGCTCTGAAAAGGTAGAGACATGTGCTGCCTCCAGCCATTTCATGAAATATCTTCGTTTGGTGTTAGCAAATTCTAAGAAGGTGGTGGTACTTGCCTTGACGTAGTCACGAAACTTTCGTCGATAGCTTTCGGTGGAGAGAAGGTAGGCGTCCAACACAGCTTGTTTCAGGGTGTTGTAGTCGTTTTCCGAAGCCAAAGTGCTGAGTGTGACTGCTGCTCTACCTGTTAAATGTACTCGGAGAAGGGTAGCCCATTGGTCGTCAGGCCAATTAAGTTGATCAGCAAGGGTCTCAAAAGTGGTAAAAAACACATCAACCTCCGTTTCGAGGAACGGGGGCATTAACTTACTTGCATGGGAGATATTGAAACTGGGAGGAAGACTAGCTGCCGCTTGTTGGAGTTGAGCTTGGTGTGCAGCGTCCCTCGTGAGTTCTCGGTTACGACATTCTAGCATTGCTTCTGCCTGTCGTTTGTCGTGGTCACGTTGCATCTCGAGTCGCTGTTGGTATAAGGCCAACTCACGTTCACTTTCTTCCTTCTTCAGTGCGGCCTCTCTGTCACTTTCTTCTTTCTTCAGTGCGGCTTCCCTTTCCTTGAGGCGGATTTCTCTTTCTTGTTCTTCCTTTTTGAGGGCAGCTTCACGCTCTTGTTCTTCCCTTCTGAGGGCAGCTTCTTCCTTTCTGAGGGCAGCTTCACGTTCTCTGATTGCAGCTTCACGCTCTCGGATTGCAGCTGCTTCCTGTTGTTGCTGTAGCTCGATCTTGGCAAGTTCCAATTTGAGCTTTATCGCTCTCAAGTCATCCTTATCTGAAATAATGTACTGTTCATGAGTAGAAGAATCTATAATACCTTCATCAGCAAGGTGATCCAGTATCATATTATTAATGGCAAATTTGTTGGCTCCATCAGGAACTTCCAAGTGATACTCATGTGCAAGAGTTAACAAATCGACCTTCTTAGCGTGACGTAAGGTCCCTATTTCACCTTCTGGATCTGTTTTGAATGCTTGTAGGCGGAACATTGTGAAAATATAGCAAAATATAGGAGATACGAATATATAGTGAGAATATGGTGAATGTCAGAAACAGGAAACGTGGCAACTGATATCTATCCTG
Source organism: Procambarus virginalis (assembly GCA_020271785.1). Lineage (NCBI taxonomy): Eukaryota > Metazoa > Arthropoda > Malacostraca > Decapoda > Cambaridae > Procambarus > Procambarus virginalis. Next base: position 45,685 of record WNGS01084974.1, read on the forward strand.
TGGGGAATTATTAATAATTAAAGTAATTCAAGGTGGTAAATGAATAAGGTCGCAGGAAATCTTGTACCTGGTACTCACTGTGGGAGGATAAAGACAAGAAAATCCTACTAATTAGTGAAAACTAAGTTTAAAAGACAAGTGAAACACTAAATGGCTTCAAAATAAATAAGGTAGTCCAAAAAATGTAGTCATACCTTGCCAAGTCACTAGAGAACATAAGCAAAGGTACCCACTGAAATTGAATATGGTATTTACAGGATTAGCAAACTTTGTGCTCAAAAGAAAGAACGCCAATTCCCTACCTTAGGTAAATACCATCAGTCTGACCGACGAGTAGGGGTGCGAGTGTCAACTGGTGATGAGAACTATCGGCGAGGTCCCAATTCGCCAATAATAGTTCGTGCTAGAGGATCTAAAGCCCTCTTTTTCCTCCTAGAGTCGGATTGCAGGACTTAGGTGCTATTGACCCGGAGACAGACCACAGTACCAGGGTACCTTCTGTGATAATCTGTCAAAAAGTGGGAAATATCTGGGGACAAAAGATGTTAAACACGGATAATAACACGGAAGGGGGAGACGACCAATTAAGAGTATGACTGCGGCCTACAGTCACCACGTAATCCAAAGTTGTCTCACTCTCACCATATGCTATTCCCGTAATGCACAATATACACAGCACCATATAAAATAAAAATGATTAATGTAAATAATGGAAGCAAGGGAAATGAAAGCCAAGTATGCTTACCACAATTACCAATACCTGAGTGAAGCTCCGTGGACAGGCCCCCATTTATATGTGACGGTAACGTGTTGGAAATGGTGGTCGGCAGTCTTCCAACTAGCAGGTGTCAGTGCTGGGCCACATATACTAAATTTAAATAAAAAAAAGAAAAAAAAAGAGTGACTGCTTGTCTGATAATCTGTGGTAAGGCAAGAAACACAAAACACAAAATATAATAAAATACTTTACTTTAATCTAGAAAACACAAAATAAAATAAAGACGATACCTTGGCTTTATATATAATATAATGTAAAAGAAAAATATATAAAATTATAACAAAGTGAAAAGGGGGGAACTGGTTACGTTAACAAAATAAAATGGTGCTGGGAATATATGCGCTAGCTAAGAACCTCTTATTTGATCACACGAGGTGGGTCAAATTCAGGTGTTCATAGCCGGAGCACGAGATATATTCTGGCTGGCAGAAATGCAAGGGACTCCAACAATAACTGTCGACGATCGTGATTGGCGAGGAACGGGAGTGGTGTGTTGGTTGGCGGCCAATGAGAACGCTGGACGGCCGCAAGTCGCTAATTAGGCAGTTGAAGGGTTCGGCGCGTCGACCAGGTGTGTAGCAGGTGCTGGAGTGGGGGGAAGGAGGGAGTTGAGGTGCGTGTGGCTGTCTTGATATATACGTTAAGCCACTACAAAACGTATCTTGCATATTGTTGAGAACGTGATGAATTGAAGAGATAGCAGGCTCAATCTCTGGGAAGAGATTATCGTCACAGTATCATATTTCATTTAGCTTGCTTATGTCCTATAGAGACTCGGCAAGGTATGCCTACATTCTTGGACTACCTTATTCACTTTTGAAGCAATTAAATGTTTCTTTTGTTTTAGAAACTCTGGTTACATTTATTTAGTAGGATTTTCTTGCCCTTATTCTCTTACATTGAGTACCGGGTACAAGATTTCCTGCGATTTTTATTGACTAATCATTTAACATACTAAAATTAACGTTAATTGTTAACGATTAAAATTCCACAGGATAGTTACCAGTTGCCACGTTATCCTGTTTCTGACATTTAACATATCACCAGTATATTCATTGTACATTTATTTGCTATTTTCACCGTGTTTCGTCTCCCAGCTTTTCGTAACGAACCAGCAGGTGAAATAGGGAACTTAAGTTGTGCAAAAAGGACAGAATTACAAACTCTTGAACACGAGTATCAACTAGATGTTCCCCATGGAACCAACAAAAATGACCTGCATAATTTAATATTGGATCACCTCTTAGATGAAGGGAAGATTGACTCTGAAACTCACGAAAATTATTCTATTGCAGATAGACATGCTCTGGCAACTATGAAGCTAAAGCACGAACTTGCTAAGATCGAGCGGGAACGACAAAAAGAAGCTCTCCAGATAAAGAAAGAAGAGGCTGCCCTCAAAGAACGAGAGGCTGCCATAAGGAAAGAAGAAAGGGAACAAGAGGCTGCCTTACTCCGTGAGAGGGAGAGGGAGCAGCTTGAAGCAAGAAAACGTGACCTGGAGATGCAACAGGAGTACAGTAAACAGCAAGCTGATCGTGCTCTCGAATATCGTCGACAAGAACTAGCGTTGGAAACTACACACCTCACTCAGCGCCAACAAGCTACAGCCAGTCTTCCCGTAAGTTTCAATGTCTCCCATGCAAGTAAGTTCAAAATCAAAATCAAAATGTTTATTTAGGTAAGGTACATACATAAAAGTGATTGTACAGAGTGATGGAGTTATAGATAGGGCTAGTACATACAATGCCTAAAGCCACTATTACGCAAAGCGTTTCGGGCATGCCACCATGTTAATGCCACCATTCGTTGAGACAGAAATCGATGTGTTTTTCACCACTTTTGAGACCCCAGCTAAAAAACTTAGCTGGCCTGCAGATCAATGGTCTACCCTTTTCAGAGTGCATTTCACATGTAGAGCTGCAGTTACTCTCAGTACCTTAGCGTCTGAGAATGACTACCAGACCCTGAAGCAAGCAATTTTGTAAGCCTACCTTCTCTCCACCGAAAGCTACAGACGAAAATTCCGTGATTATTTAAAGGCAAGTATCACCACCTTTCTAGAATTTGCCAATACAAAGAAAAGATATTTCATGAAATGGCTGGAAGCAGCACATGTCTCTACATTTGCAGAACTCGTCAACCTCATGCTAATTGAGGATTCTTGACACGTATTCCCCCACCGTCCGTTTATATTTAGCAGATAAAGAAGAAAACGACTACATCAAATGTGCGAAGTCGGCTGACACCTACAGCCTCATCCACCGGCTAACATCAGAACCACCTTCCAGTAAGAAGTCTGGGTACAGTTATGATAAAGTGAGTACAGATCAAGCGAGCTCTCAATTGTATTGTAAGTATTGCAAACACTATGGCCATACTATAGATAGATGTGGGAAGGCTTAATACAAAGGCAATAATGAATCAACTAAACCCAAACCGACTCCTCCTAAGTCCGTTAAGCCTGTGATGAATGTGGTGTTCCTGTTAATTAATGATCTATCTCTCTTCAGTAAACACCTGTATACTGGAACTGTCTCTACCAACGGTACAGATTCGGAGGGACGTTTCAAATTGAAGATCTTGAGTGACACAGCGGCTCTTCAGTCCATAATATTGAAATCAGCTGTGCCTAACATCACCTACACCAGGGGAAACCGTCCTTATCACTGACCTCACTGCTACCACTCCGTATCCACTCGCCAGAGTCCACCTGGATTGCCCCTTCGTGACCGGTGAAGTCCAAGTCGCCTTTTCCCATGCCTGGAGTGCAACTTCTCCTGGGCAACGATTTGGCAGAAGATCTGCAGCCGTCTAACGTGATCATCATGGACAAACCCCAGGTGTGTACCTCTGTAATGGATAATCCCATCTTTGAGTATGTTCCAGCAGAGGTCCAAGAAAGTGATGAAATTTCTCCTCCGGTTTTGGTGACCACCCGTGCACAAGCTGCACGACCGCAACCAGCTGACTCTACTGCTACCACTGTCCCTCAAGACCCTCAGAATCTACCACCGAATCTTACTAGGTTGGAGTTCCGTAAGTTACAGAGGGAGGATCCTTCATTAACACCATTATTCTTCCAGGCTGAGACTCAACCTGACAGTATTCCTGGGTTCTTCCTAGAAAATGAGTTGCTCTACCGCAGGCACAGATCCAGTAAGCTGAAGGAGGATGACGATTGGGCCAATGTCGAACAACTATTGGTTCCCACCAGCCAACGGCCTGATATTCTACACCTGGCCCACGGAGCACTTTCTCACTTTGGTTTTAACAAAACCTACCAGGGAATCAGACAGGACTACTACTGGCCAGGCATGGTTAAAAACGTCAAAAGTTACGTACAACAGTGTCATACATGTCAGATGGCAGGTAAACCTAATATCTCTATCCCCAAGGCGCCGTTGACTCCTATCCAGGTGCCTGCGGAACCTTTCCACAGACTCATCATAGACTGTGTTGGTCCTATACCCCGGACCAGTTCTGGCAACGCCTATATACTAACCATCCTGTGTCCTACCACCAGATTCCCCATAGCAGTTCCAGTAAAGAACATTAGGGCTGCTACTGTGGTGAAATAACTATTGAAGATCTTCACCCAGTATGGATTTCCAAGAGAGGTTCAAAGCGACTGTGGCACCAACTTCACCAGTGATCTCTTCAAGAAGACACTGGAAGAGTTAAACATCACACAGGTATTGTCCAGCCCCTATCTTCCTGCTTCACAGGGTTCTCTTGAACATAGTCATCAGACTATTAAAGCACTCCTAAAGAAATTTTGCAATGAAATCTTGAAGGACTGGGATAAACAACTTGACCTCATTCTGTGCATTTTCAGAAGTCTCCCCAATGAGTCTCTAGAAGTATCTCCTTATGAGATGTTCTACGGACGTAAGTGCCGTATTCCTCTCAAAGCTTTTAAAGACTCTCTACGTAATGCCACCTTCAGTGACTCTCAGAATGCGCCCCAGTTTCTTCATAACTTAATACACCTTCTAGAGAGAGTACGTAACTTTGCTAATGACAAATTATGGAAAGCTCAGGAGAGGATGAAGACTCATTTTGACCAAAGCAGCAAAATAAGGAAATTTAACCCAGGAGACTTCGTGTTGGCATATTTTCCTATCCCAGGTTCTCCATTGCAAAACAAGTTTTCAGGACCCTACTGCATCAAGGAGTGCAGAAACAACCACAACTACGTTCTTGAGACTCCAGATAGGCGGCGAAAGACCCAGTTGTGCCACGTCAACCTCCTGAAGCAGTATCAAGGTACTCCACCAACTGTGTTGGTATCAGTATCCACATTTAAAGGTCCATACCTCCACAGTGAGACCTTCCCTGCTTTTCCTCCCAAAAGCACTAACACTGAGTCAGTACCTTCCCACTCGGAAATCCTAACTGATCTTCATATCTATTTGCAGGACAGTAATAGTGCTCCTCTCATCAGAATCTTGAAGGAACATCAGAAGTTGTTCAGCGATGATCCACAGGAGTGTAATGTGGTTCAGCACGACATTCAGCTACTCCATGACACCCGGCCGATTCGTCAACCTTTCTACCGAATCAGCCCTAGCAAATAGGAAGTTATGCGTACAGTACCTCCTGGATCATGGGCTGGCCACCCCTTGTGAGTCTCCTTGGGCCTCACCCTACATCTTGGTGCCGAAACCGCAAGGTAAAGTGAGGTTGTGTACCGATTATCGGAAATTGAATCTTGTGACTGTGAAGGATGCGTACCCCTTACCTAGAATAGATGACATCCTTGACGCCATTGGTAATGCTTGGTATTTGTCCAAGCTAGACTTACTCAAAGGATACTACCAAGTATGTTTGACAGAGCGAGCTAAGGAAATATCTGCCTTCACCACTCCTTTTGGTCTTTACAGATATGAACGCCTTCCCTTTGGACTATGTAATGCCCCGGCCACCTTCCAGCGAGCTGTCAACCGCGTCATCCATGGCTTAGATAACATCTACGCCTACTTGGATGATATCGTTGTGGCATCCAACACCTGGAACGAACATCTGCTCCAGCTGCAACGATTGTTCGCCAAGCTCCTGACAGCCGGCCCCACCATCAACTTGGGCAAGTCCACCTTTGCTAAAGGTAAAGTGCGTTATCTTGGTCATGTGATAGGGAGTGGCACCCTAGCTCCGTTAAATGTACACACTCAAGCCATCCAGCATTACCCACAGCCTACCAACAGGAAGCAGCTCCTGCGCTTCCTTGGTCTTGCCTCCTACTACCGTAGGTTTGTGAAGAATTTTAGTATGGTAGCGACACCATTGATCACTTTAACCAGCCCCAAGCAACGGTATCATTGCACCATTCAGCAAACCATTGCTTTTGAACAACTTAAATCTCTGGTCTGTTCTAATCCCATTCTCGCCTCGCCAGATATCACGAAGCCTTTCATCCTCCATGTCGACGCCAGTGGTACCGGCATTGTGGGCGTCTTCATGCAACAACGAGGCGAGGAGGTTCTACCTGTTAGCTACTACAACTACAAGTTAAAACCACACCAGAAGAACTACAGCACTATCGAAAAGGAGCTACTCTCCATCGTTCTGAATTTACAGCATTTTGCATCGTACCTACAAGGTGCTCGGTCTACCACCATCTACTCGGACCAAAATCCTCTACGCTTTATGCAGCAAGCCCAATTCAACAATCAGCGACTTCTACGATGGGATTTATATCTGCAGAATTTCAACTTGGAGATCTTCTACATCAAGGGTTCTGACAACATCATAGCAGATGCCCTCTCCAGAGTCTATGAGGTAGAGGCAGCTCCACCTACCACTCTACCATCTGAAGAAGTAATTTCACAGGTTAGAGCAGGCTTCGGGGGAGAGTTGTGACGATAATCTCTTTCATGAGAGATTGAGCCTGCTCTTCCTACATAAAGTTACATACATATATACAAGAATAAGATGCTACCTTCAAGATACGTCTACCAGTAGCACAAAACGTTTTGACCAGGAGGCAAAACGTACCCCCAACTCCACACTCCCTCCACGCTGGCTCGTCCGTCGTCAACCAGCAAACAATCATTCCCAGCCTGCCTGCTTCTGATTGGTGACCAGCCGACTGCACACCTGCACCTCAGTACCCTCTACCTGAGTCGATGTCTGGGCTTGAACCAGCCATTGAAGTCAGAATATCTTTGTGCTCTCAAGCTGTGAACAACCAACTGATACACGTTCTGTTTATCGGTGGAGGTTCCCAGCTAGCGCATATTCTCAGCACCTGTTATTGTCATTTTGTCTTTATATTATTCCTAGGGTAATTTATCCCTGTTCTTTTTTTTATGTTATATTTTTTTAACTTGTTTGCACTGTACATAGCCAAGGGATTGTCTTTGTTTAAATTTGCTTTCCAGTTAATTAAAGTTTCATTGTTCATACTATGTGTTTTGCGTGTCTTCCCTTACTTTACCACAGACAACAGCCAAGCAGTCTCTTTTTTTTTGTAAATGTGACAGGCATTGACACCAGCCATTAGGAAGACTGCCGAACATCTACACTCCTTCACTTTCCTGTCACATATATATATATATATATATATATATATATATATATATATATATATATATATATATATATATATATATATATATATATTAGTATATTTTGGTAGCAGTCTTTCCTGTAGACATATGTTATTAAATATGACCGAAAAAGTAAGATTAATAATTCTAACACGAATTTTCTCAATTTTCCTTATGTTTGTTTTTACTGATGACGGTAAATGAAAAATCAATTCTCCAAAATTCATTCTTTATTTCTTAGTCTGACGCGACACTTGAACGCGTTTCGTAATAACTAATTACATTTTCAAAGACTTTTAGTTTTCACACACAACTATAACCTGAGAGCACTAAACAGTTCTTTACTATGCTATGATTTAAACAGCTTTCATCTTTCATTTTATACCCGCGTTTTGGGTGAGGTGATATGTTACAACAGTTTTTAATGAGGTGAACAAAACTTTCAACAAAGGACAGAACACGAAAACAATGGATATTAACTGGATATTAACTGGGTAAATTGAAGGTATGAATGGAAGTAACTGCGGAAGGGCCTATTGGCCCATATTTCTTGATGCTTCTATATTGGAGCGGGGTCTTGAAGTGGGTAACAGCTGGCAATTTAATAACATATATATATATATATATATATATATATATATATATATATATATATATATATATATATATATATATCCTGGTGGAACTAACTAGATTCGCCAACACATGTCTAGCTGGCAACATACCAGAGACCATACGGCCTCTCTTTTTTGGCGCTTCCCTCTGTGCCCTGAGGAAAAAAGATGGAGGAATCAGACCGATAGCTGTGGGCAATTCACTCCGGCGTCTCGTCGCTAAGACTGCTGCTAGAGCAGTTAGTCAGGCAGCAGCCGACATGCTGAAGCCAAAACAGCTTGGGTTTGGCATTCCCCAAGGGTGTGAGGCAGCGGCTCATGCAGCTAGAGCCTACATTGCTAACATTACGGATGAAAAAGCCCTGATAAAGCTGGACTTCATAAATGCTTTCAATCTGGTTAGAAGGGATGCAGTACTCAATGCGGTTCATCGCCTTTTTCCTTCCCTCTACCCGTTTGTAAACTCATGCTACAGCAAGAATCTAACTCTGCTTTTTGGGGAACATGAAATCGAATCACAAGAAGGTATCCAACAGGGTGACCCCCTTGCTCCTTTTCTTTTCTGCCTAGTCATCAAGGAAGTCATCGATAACCTGTCCAGTGAGCTCAACATTTGGTTTTTGGATGATGGTACTCTAGCCGGCTCACCAGACTCACTCTTGGACGACATAAGAATAATTCAGGAGCAAGCCTAGGCCTCACCCTCAACCCTTCCAAGTGCAAAATAACCTCCACCAACCAGCACACAATAGAGCAAATAAAGGTTGTTTTGCCTGACATTCATACAACCAACCCTGAGGACAGCACACTCCTAGTTGCTCCTCTTGGAAGGAATGCCATCGACGAGGTCCTTGGTAAGAAGATCACTGACCTGAAGAGGATGAACGAGAGGATTGAAGACATCGATGCCCATGATGCACTTTACCTCATCACCAGATGCTTGTCCCTCCCCAGGCTGACCTATTTTCTAAGATGTTCGCCATCTTTCAACAATATTAAATTAGAAGAATACGACAGCTTGCTGAAATCAACACTAGAAAAAGCCCTCAATATTTCCCTCAGCGACTCACAGTGGAAACAGGCCTCCCTTCCTGTCAGACTCGGGGGCCTTGGCGTGCGCACAGCAACACAAATTGCTGTAACAGCGTTCCTGTCCTCCTCAGTGGGGTCTGACAACTTGGTGAAGGAAATCCTACCTGAGCACCTAGTTCAAAAGGCAGGGGTACATGATCCCAGCTTCACAGACTGCACAACCAAATGGGTCTCTCTCGCAGGACCAGCACCCCAACCACTGCCTTCTGAAGCCCATAAGCAATCCAGCTGGGATCGCACCATTGCCGACCAAGAAGCTGCGACTTTGCTAGAAGCTGCGACAACACCACATGACACTGCCCGACTTAGAGCTGTAGCAGCTCCCCATGCAGGTGATTTCCTATTAGCAACCCCAATGTCAGCAACCGGCACCCGTCTCACACTGCAGGCCCTCCGAATTGCCGTGGCTCTCCGCCTCGCTGCCCCAATCCACACCGAATACAGGTGTATTTGCGGCGAGGCAGAGGCCGACAGTTACGGACGGCATGGCCTTCTCTGCCAAAGGACAGGAGGATGGCATGCAAGACACGGCGAGGTCAATGACATTATTAACAGAAGCCTTACCACAGCTGGTTGTCCAGCAGAGAGAGAGCCCCGTTACCTAATGTCCCGAAACTCTAATGAGCTTGTTGGTCGCCCAGACGGAATCATGGTGAACCCCTGGAAGAATGGCAGACAGTTGGTGTGGGACTACACTTGCGTTTCAACTCTAGCCAATACCTATGTTGACTTCAGTGCTACTCAAGCAGTAGGAGCTGCCAATCACCGGGAAGCGGCCAAGTCACGTAAATATAGAGACCTTGAGCACCACTACAATTTTGTCCCCATTGCCTCAGAGACACTTGGTGCCTGGGGTAAAAGTGCTGCTAGCTTTTTGAAGGAGTTGGGGTCTAAGCTAATCGAAACAACTAGAGACCCTAGGGCTGCCAGTTTTCTTCTTCAGCGCCTTAGTGTGGCAATCCAGAGAGGAAATGCTCACTGCATCCATGGTTCCTGCCCGCCATCTAAGGAGCTTGAGGAGCTATTCAACTTGTGACAAGCAGCCTTGTACCCTGCATGTAATCAATATTGTAACTTTTTTTGTGTAATGACATTTTCAAATAAAATTAGATAAATATACACACACACACACACACACACACACACATATATATATATATATATATATATATATATATATATATATATATATATATATATATATATATATATATATATATATATATATGTCGTACCTAGTAGCCAGAACTCACTTTTTGGCCAACTATGCAAGGCCAGATTTGCCTAATATGCCAAGTTTTCCTGAATTAATATATTTTCTCTAATTTTTTTCTTATGAAATGATAAACCTACCCATTTCATTATGTATGGGGTAAATTTTTTTTTATTGGAGTTAAAATTAACTTAGATATACGTCCGAACTTAACCAACCCTACCTAACCTAACCTAACCTATCTTTATAGGTTAGGTTAGGTTAGGTAGCCGAAAAAGTTAGATTAGGTTAGGTTAGGTAGGTTAGGTAGTCGAAAAACAATTAATTCATGAAAACTTGGCCTATTAGGCAAATCGGGCCTTGCATAGTAGGCTGAGAAGAGCGTTCTGGCTACTAGGTACGACATATATATATATATATATATATATATATATATATATATATATATATATATATATATATATATATATATATATATATATATATATATATAGCTGGGCAGGCTGGGAATGGTAGTTTGCTGGTTGAAGACGGATGAGCTGGCTTGGAGGGAGTGTAGAGTAAGGGGTACGTTTTGCCTTCTGGTCAAAACGTTTTGTGCTACTGGTAGATGTATCTTGAAGGTAGCATCTTATTTTGTATATATGTAAGTAACTTTATGTAGGAAGAGCAGGCTCAATCTCTCTTGAAAGAGATTATCGTCACAATATATATATATATATAGTATATATATAAGTATATATATATATATATATATATATATATATATATATATATATATATATATATAAGCACATACTTGTATGAACCACAAGAGAAGATTAACAATCTTTAGACAACACCCACCAGTGGGACTCGAACCCAGAAAGCACAACTATCTTCCAATAGCTGCCATAACTAGTATGCCTTAACCCACTACACCAAGTCAGACCCTTAAAAGAGATAGAGACTTCGAAGCATTTACCTCAAATATCTCCACCTCCCAAGGGCGCCAGATTAGTGAGGGGTCACTCAAGCATTTTTCATCAAGCCACTGTCAATGTGGGAGAACTCGTGTCTATGCTATAAGCACATACTTGCATGAACCACAAGAGAAGATTAACAATCTTTAGACAACACCCACCAGTGGGACTCGAACCCAGAAAGCACAACTATCTTCCAATAGCTGCCATAACTAGTATGCCTTAACCCACTACACCAAGTCAGACCCTTAAAGAGATAGAGACTTCGAAGCATTTACCTCAAATATCTCCACCTCCCAAGGGCGCCAGATTAGTGAGGGGTCACTCAAGCATTTTTCATCAAGCCACTGTCAATGTGGGAGAACTCGTGTCTATGCTATAAGCACATACTTGCATGAACCACAAGAGAAGATTAACAATCTTTAGACAACACCCACCAGTGGGACTCGAACCCAGAAAGCACAACTATCTTCCAATAGCTGCCATAACTAGTATGCCTTAACCCACTACACCAAGTCAGACCCTTAAAAGAGATAGAGACTTCGAAGCATTTACCTCAAATATCTCCACCTCCCAAGGGCGCCAGATTAGTGAGGGGTCACTCAAGCATTTTTCATCAAGCCACTGTCAATGTGGGAGAACTCGTGTCTATGCTATAAGCACATACTTGCATGAACCACAAGAGAAGATTAACAATCTTTAGACAACACCCACCAGTGGGACTCGAACCCAGAAAGCACAACTATCTTCCAATAGCTGCCATAACTAGTATGCCTTAACCCACTACACCAAGTCAGACCCTTAAAAGAGATAGAGACTTCGAAGCATTTACCTCAAATATCTCCACCTCCCAAGGGCGCCAGATTAGTGAGGGGTCACTCAAGCATTTTTCATCAAGCCACTGTCAATGTGGGAGAACTCGTGTCTATGCTATAAGCACATACTTGCATGAACCACAAGAGAAGATTAACAATCTTTAGACAACACCCACCAGTGGGACTCGAACCCAGAAAGCACAACTATCTTCCAATAGCTGCCATAACTAGTATGCCTTAACCCACTACACCAAGTCAGACCCTTAAAAGAGATAGAGACTTCGAAGCATTTACCTCAAATATCTCCACCTCCCAAGGGCGCCAGATTAGTGAGGGGTCACTCAAGCATTTTTCATCAAGCCACTGTCAATGTGGGAGAACTCGTGTCTATGCTATAAGCACATACTTGCATGAACCACAAGAGAAGATTAACAATCTTTAGACAACACCCACCAGTGGGACTCGAACCAGAAAGCACAACTATCTTCCAATAGCTGCCATAACTAGTATGCCTTAACCCACTACACCAAGTCAGACCCTTAAAAGAGATAGAGACTTCGAAGCATTTACCTCAAATATCTCCACCTCCCAAGGGCGCCAGATTAGTGAGGGGTCACTCAAGCATTTTTCATCAAGCCACTGTCAATGTGGGAGAACTCGTGTCTATGCTATAAGCACATACTTGCATGAACCACAAGAGAAGATTAACAATCTTTAGACAACACCCACCAGTGGGACTCGAACCCAGAAAGCACAACTATCTTCCAATAGCTGCCATAACTAGTATGCCTTAACCCACTACACCAAGTCAGACCCTTAAAAGAGATAGAGACTTCGAAGCATTTACCTCAAATATCTCCACCTCCCAAGGGCGCCAGATTAGTGAGGGGTCACTCAAGCATTTTTCATCAAGCCACTGTCAATGTGGGAGAACTCGTGTCTATGCTATAAGCACATACTTGCATGAACCACAAGAGAAGATTAACAATCTTTAGACAACACCCACATGGGACTCGAACCCAGAAAGCACAACTATCTTCCAATAGCTGCCATAACTAGTATGCCTTAACCCACTACACCAAGTCAGACCCTTAAAAGAGATAGAGACTTCGAAGCATTTACCTCAAATATCTCCACCTCCCAAGGGCGCCAGATTAGTGAGGGGTCACTCAAGCATTTTTCATCAAGCCACTGTCAATGTGGGAGAACTCGTGTCTATGCTATAAGCCAACCCGTCCTCGACTCAAGCCCATTCCATCCAGCCGTCGACCCCACAGACGCAATTCATAAATTTTAACATGCTGTTCATTCAAAACAAGAATTTCTCAAATATAAATTAATATTATAAATATTAGCATATTGTATATATAGGCATAGGTTAGGTTAGGTTAGGTGTTTAGGTTCGGTTGGCTATATTTGCATTTGTAGTACGTGGGTGAAGCATTTATAGCGTTGTGGTTCGACACGAACTCGTCAGTGAAGCACTTGTTCCGGAAATGTATCGAACGAAATGGCAGTATGTGAGTCGTGTGGGGGGGGTGGGGTA